>JAOPHQ010005213.1:37500-60000 GCA_030340625.1 Merluccius polli
TATGCATAATCAGACAAAATAAATCAAACTGCAGGTTAAATATATATCAGTTTCTGCATTATAGCCTGGAAAGTCACCATCTCTCAAACCTGCATATTCAAAAAGAAGTTATTCACAGTTGTATGACAACGATCCAGAGAGGCCTCTTTTTGTGTTTATGGATGGCATACAAAAATTCAAGATGGGTTACTTGCGTAACAAATGTGGCATTATATTCCAGATACACCATCATGGCCAGAATAGTTTCAATTCCTGTGTAATACTAAATGGTTTATATGAGTGTGTGGTGTTTTCTAGAGAACCCAACTTTTTACCGATGGATGTGCCCCAGCAGTGTTTCCCCAAAAGCTAAACCGAGGTCCTGGCCCCCAGTCCGCTGGCTCTGAGCTCACTCTAGTGGAGACACCCTGTGGGTTTAGAGGTCCTGGGAGCATAGTTGTATACCAAAACCCAGCAGATAGGTGGGGCGTGGACAGACCTACCAGGAGAGGTACAACAGTAACAGTAACTATATGGCCATGCTGGAAAGGACAGATATGTTTATTTCTATTAAGTATTGGAATTTAAATAGTTTTGTATTAGTTTAAAAAACACCTTCACGTGACACTTTGGGTCCAGGAATTTTATGCAATGGGAAACAAAAAAAAACTTTTGCACCTTTGTATAGCATTTTGAACCCCTCCCCCGTCCTCCCTCTCCTTCGGTCCATCGATAACCTAGAACCAGGCACCTTCGCTTACTGTATATATAAATTGAATAGAGGGACATGCTTTCCATAGCATTTTTTTTCCGGATAGGCTAAACTTGCACAAGTGAATTTACAAATGTTGCTGGTTACAGGCAGGTGTGTGTGTATATATATATATATATATATATATATATATATACACACACACACACACACACATACACACACACCCAAACAAAGAGCACATGAGTTCAGTTGGAGCGAATGTACCATGAAGATGCTTCTGTCTTTTCAAGCACGGTCATGTAGTTCCAGTTGTGAAATTGAGATGGTCAGTTTGGTTGGACTAACCGTGGAGTGGAGAGACAGCTATATGTGCCAATTTAAATCCTATTTTTTGACAAGTATTTATTTCTCAACAGTTTTAAAGGACTTTTTCCTATCGAGTTTTATTTATGTACAATTTGATTCTTCTTGATGAAATATCCTCAGTTTGTCACTAGAGCCTATTTCACATACCACAGATGTGTCGTTTCTCTTTTCTTTTCTTAACACTAAAGCTGATTTCTGTTGTCTGGCTGAGTTTTGAAAAGTCTGTGCAGTTTTGTACAAAGTGATGTACTTGACATTCTACTTTATATTTATGTGAATAAAACGTGATCAAACTGTAGCAAAATGTGTTCATTTTGTAAATTACAATTTTGAGTTCTCCTCCGCATGTTAACATTCTGTCAATACATTTCAATTTAAAAGTTATAACTGGTGATTTCGAGTGACACTGAACATCATGATGATGACTTACTATTTATCCATATTGGCAAAGGACAAGATACATTTCAATTGACATTCAGTATTTAGTTCCTTAAAATCTAACAACTGTTAGTTAGATTTTGAACAACTAACAGTTGAAATGTTTTTAAATGTTGAACTGAGCTTTAGCTCCTTGATTAAACCCTATGCTGGGGCCCTATGCTGGGGCCCTATGCTGGGGCCCTATGGCAGACCCTCAAGTGCTTTCAGAGACAATGACAAACAAAAAGGGCTGGACCGAATGACCCCAAAATATGAATCAACACCCTTATACTTGTATTGATTCCTAAGTGTCCATGGTATAAGCGGGATAATCCACTCCACTTTGTGGAGGCAAACCCCTTCTTCTTCTCCTTCTTCCCCCCAGGTCCGACTACGCGGATCGCCTGGCGGCCAATTCCGCCTCTATTCACTTTCTATGGGTTTGTGTGTCTGCTATTGCACACTGGTGTGAAATAGGCAATATCCACTTATTCTTCTTTTTATCTGTGTTTAGTAGCCAAACTGAACCCCTAGGGCTGCACACCAATGGTCGCACCCAGCGGGTCTGCAGCCAGTGAGCTGATTTCTTGGTTGCCATAGAGATAGTTCCTCTATCTCTATGGCAGCAGTCACCGCTACACACACATGAGCTACTCATGAGCATCTACTGAAGCATACCAGGAGAGGAGCTATTGGGGTTTCATACACAGGAAGTGACTGGACAGCAGAGAGGACACAAGAGTACATTTTGGTTTTTAGTTGTTGCTTTGGAAACAAAGCATGTTGACCATAGGTGACCATAGGGGAGGATAGGAACATGACCTGTACCATTATCTGGTGACCGTAGGGGAGGATAGGAACATGACCTGTACCATTATCTGGTGACCGTAGGGGAGGATAGGAACATGACCTGTACCATTATCTGGTGACCGTAGGGGAGGATAGGAACATGACCTGTACCATTATCTGGTGACCGTAGGGGAGGATAGGAACATGACCTGTACCATTATCTGGTGACCATAGGGGAGGACAGGAACATGACCTGTACCATTATCTGGTGACCGTAGGGGAGGATAGGAACATGAACTGTACCATTATCTGGTGACCATAGGGAGTATAGGAACATGAACTGTACCATTATCTGGTGACCATAGGGAGTATAGGAACATGAACTGTACCATTATCTGGTGACCATAGGGAGTATAGGAACATGAACTGTACCATTATCTGGTGACCATAGGGGAGTATAGGAACATGAACTGTACCATTATCTGGTGACCATAGGGGAGGACAGGAACATGACCTGTACCATTATCTGGTGACCATAGGGAGGATAGGAACATGAACTGTACCATTATCTGGTGACCATAGGGGAGGACAGGAACATGACCTGTACCATTATGTGGTGACCATAGGGAGGATAGGAACATGAACTGTACCATTATCTGGTGACCATAGGGGAGGATAGGAACATGAACTGTACCATTATCTGGTGACCATAGGGGAGGATAGGAACATGAACTGTACCATTATCTGGTGACCGTAGGGGAGGATAGGAACATGACCTGTACCATTATCTGGTGACCGTAGGGGAGGATAGGAACATGACCTGTACCATTATCTGGTGACCATAGGGGAGGATAGGAACGTGACCTGTACCATTATCTTTTATTTTTTTAGACCCAATGACTGCTTTTAGCTTATTTTCTAGTGATTGAATTTGACGGGAATTTAAAGAGACATACTTTTAATGTAGGCTAATGTCTTTAGGCTATTTAATGAACAATATTTGTTTTATTTAATTATTGTAGTCTATATGCTCGGCAGTGGTGGAAGAAGTACTCAGGTCTTTTACTTAAGTAGAAGTAGTAATACCACACTGTAGAAATACTCTTTTAACAAGTAAAAGTCCTGGATTGAAAATGTTAAGTACAAAAGTATTTAACAAATCAAAATATATTTACAGTACCTAAAGTAAAAGTACTCATTATGTTGAATGGCCCATTTCAGAATAATATATATATTATATTCATTGGATTATACTGTATATTGATGCATTGATGCATGTGTTCATCAGGTTAATGTTGCAGCTGGTAAAGGTGGAGCTCATTTTAATGTATTTATATATTTTATGTATTACTTTACATACTGCTGCGTAGCTTGTAAATGTCCCCCTGGGGAACAATAAATTTTGTATTCTTAATCTGAATCTGCTAGTAACTAGTAACTAAAGCTCTCAGATAAATGTAGTATAGTATAAAGTACAATATTTGCCTGTGAGATGTAGTGGAGTAGAAGTATAAGGTAGCAGCAAATAGAAATACTCAAGTAAAGTACAAGTACCTGAAAATAACCGCACGGAGAACATCGACCAACCGCCGGAACCCGGAAACGCCTTGCGTGTCCTATCAAAATAAAAGCCCTGTTTTAAAACGTTACAACACATTAGTAGAGGACACGAGTGTCCAAAACATGGTTATTATACCTGCTGCCATTTGTCGCCAACGTTGTTTGCCAGTTTCTTTTTGGTGGCTCGTTTGAACGTTAAGTTGTTCAGGGCACTGCGTAAAAGCTGTAATGGTAATCCAGAACATTTCAAACTCCACACAGACAGAGGACCCAGACAGGACCAGCTCAAACGAGGCGGCCGCCAACTGCTCCCATTACAACACCGTCGATTTTCGTACGTGGGGACGTCGGAAACTTTAGAAATATTATGCGTTGTTTACGTTTGTTTAGTTTTAATTTGAAAATAATCACCGGAAATACATCGCACGCAGCCTGGTTTGTTTACATCGCCGGTGGTTTTAGTTTGGGTTATTCTAACTAATATATTTTTGGTTTCCATTGCTTCCTATCCATATCATAGGCATCTGTTGTTCAACACACACCACATGGTGGATATATTCATTTATCCACAGCCTCACTACAACACATTTCACCTCTAACCCCATTCATCTGTGGTGGAAGCAAACCCCACTGTGTGGGCTTGTCACAGCTCTCCAGTGCTACAACTTATGAAGAAGTCATTAAGTACATTAAAACAAATAGGTAACATTCAACAATGTATTACGAAAGTGATACATCTTAATATTTGAATGTAGCACATAACCTGAATCAGCAATGTTTAATCCATTAGACTGGTATTTCTAAGCGAAATGTCATCCTTCTTCTAGTACATGATTAATCTAAAACCAAGTAAAAAAAGCACACACACACACACGCACACGCACCGTGATCCCATACCATTAGTCCAGGGATGACGGAAACAAACACCCTTCAGCAAGCTCTTGTTTTCCAGATATACCCATGTAGTTAATGCACCTCTCTCGTGTGTTGGTCGTTTTTGGTTGGTGCCATCTCCATCACCAGAAGGACATAAAAGCGGTGAATATGGTTTGTCCTCCATGGCCTGACCCAGTGTCTTTTTTTACACTTCTGGACCATACATCAGAACCGACTTCACCACAGTACGTGTGACACCTTCAAATATAAGCTTGCCATGTAATATATGTACCAAGAATGGTGTTGGTTGTTGTTAACGTTACACATAAACCCATTCATTGCATAGAAAGGTGTTGGCATTCGATTTGCCAGCTTAGCCAGTTTCCACTCTTGGGTCTTATATTGATCACAAGCTTTTGGAGCAACACTAGATTACATTCTGGGCCAATCCTGCCGGGTCGATCTCAGACTCTGTGTGTGTGTGTGTGGTTGTGGTCATGTATATGTTTGTGTTGATGCGAGTGTTTGTGCATCAACTTTGCTATAGCTAATGATTGGTTAGTTGGCTCATGCCTTAGGAAGCAAATCCAAACTGAGGAGCAGAGAGGTGATGATGATGATGATGATGATGATGATGATGATGATGATGATGATGATGATGATGATGAGTATTTATTGTCCCCGGGGGGAAATTTGTTTCCACATACATACGCCGTCATGTCAGAAATTGGACACACACCACAACATGTAAGAAGAGGTCATGACCCTATGGAGGATGCCTCTGCTGCTCTGCAGTTGGCACAGTATTTTGAGAGACACCATGTCGGTGTGTAGCGCATGAATTTCATCTCAAATCGAACACGGCCATCGCGACCGCAAAATATCTGCCGGCTTGTTCGCTCACTTGACTTTATTAAAAATATCAATAAAAAAGGATAGTCCTTTTAATTCGAACGTCCTATCCCCGACGACCAGCTCCTTAGTGACCTGTATATGAATTTGCAAGTCACTTTCGATTAAATCATCTGCTAAATGAATATTGGAGTAGAATATTGATGTGGTCTCAGACAAAATTAATGGACTTAAGCTGTTACTCATTAACTCTTCCTCCTCCCCAGATTCATGCAGAGATAGTTTAGTCTGCTCAGGGGGGCCGTGCCGGCAGTCAAAACACTAAGTGGACACAGTGTGCATGGACAGCACATTCAGGTAAGCAGCACCTTCTGATGAGCCCCCTTTATGAACCTCAATGTTAAATATAAAATGCATATGTGTGTGTGTGTGTGTGTCTCTTGTTCATCTAGGGCCAGAGGCCGGTTCATGGGTCCACATTGGAGCTTGATGCAGTGCCAGGCGCTCCAGGTTCACATTGGATGGATAATAACGTGAACCCAGATGAAAATGGGACCGCGACGACGGACGCTTACACTTCAGAGACGGCTGCGTTCTTCAATGGGACTCTAATGAACGCACGAGGCGTTTGGCCACTTCGGTACGGTGGAGAGAGTCCTGCTTCCCGTTAAACCCAATGGAAGACGAGCAAGGCATGCAAATGTAAGTAAGCGCCAACACATTTCACATTCCCCCCAATTTTCTGCATCATCTGTAAAGATACATGTGTGTGTTTGTGTTTGTGTTTGTGTGTGTGTGTGTGTCTTACTGGTATGCGTCTGTGACAGAGTTTCGGAGGGGGGAGGAGCAGCCCTGGGATGAGAAGTTTAGCATCAGCCTTATGGAGAACAACCCAACGGTGAGAAGAACGCGTTCAGTAACGTTCGGGCCGAGACAAACTAGTCAAAGTAACAGTTTACTTTACGTATAATGTGAGTTGGAGTTAATGTGTGTTGCCTCTCTGCCTGCTTATTGGTTAGTGGTGGTTGCAGGTGATTAAGAGCTGGCTGGCATTGCAGGGCGGTTTAACTGTTGGATAGGGCATTAGAAAATACACATGCTTTCAATAAACACGTTCGATTAATAGGGCAGACAAGAGACTCAGACTCAGCACTCAGCAACTCTCTAATTTGATAATGTGTTGATCTACTGCAAGTCTTTTTTTGAATCTGTAAAGCTTTATGTTTAGGATGGGAAAATGGAGTGTGTGATCAGCACCTTTTTAAATCCCTCCCGGACCACATCATGTCTGTTGTCGTGCTGCCTGGACATACAAGGTGAATACCATGTTGAATATGAACAACAGACTGTGTTTTACTGTTTTAGAGCCACTATGTCCAATCTAAATAGTGATTCTACAAATGAAGGCCTCACGTCCATCCAAGCACACACACACACACACACGGCAGTGTCAATCAGCAGTTAGGCCCAAGTGGCCGTGCGTGTACCGATAATTAAGTTATGTCTGAATTTAAGCCCATCTCTTTCCTCCATCTGGTGTCAACCCCCGATGGCCATTTCCTGGTCTGTGCTTCGTGGAGGTCAAGAACGGCTTCTTGTGACTCTGCACAAACGTCCTGCCAATAATCTAGACAATGAGCCAACAGTTTGATAGTTAGCCTTTTTTTATTTATTTTTTTTAAAAAGAAACTTGACTCGTTTTCCTTTTCCTTTTCATGAGTTCACTTACAGTCTGGCCCAGTCATGTTGAGGTTAGGGAATATTATCCGCATCAAGAAAAGCCTGGAGAGGATAAGGGGGGAAGAAAACCAGATATTAAGATTTCAATAATTACAATAAAATGGGTACAAACCGCAAGTAAAAAAAACAAAAGCTCACTTGTTGAAGAAGGGCTCAATTAGTTTAGAGCGAGGCGAGATGTGGACTTTGGGAGGGGTCAAGGACAAACCTATCTTCTGCTATTTTATTATTATTATTATTATTTATTTAGTATTTATCTTCTCTCCTTCTGCACCTCTCTCTCTCTCTCTCTCTCTCTCTCTCTCTCTCTCTCTCACACAGGCATGCACCATCGTGTTAATTAGTTTCATCATCACCATGGTGACGTGATGGTTCCTTGGTGACATGTGATGGTTCCTTGATGACGCGTGATGGTTCCTTGGTGACGTGATGGTTCCTTGGTGACGTGATGGTTCCTTGGTGACACGTGATGGTTCCTTGGTGACGTGATGGTTCCTTGGTGACACGTGATGGTTCCTTGGTGACGTATGATGGTTCCTTGGTGACATGTGATGGTTCCTTGGTGACATGTGATGGTCCCTGGTGACATGTGATGGTTCCTTGGTGACACATGATGGTTCCTTGGGGACACGTGATGGTTCCTTGGTGACACGTGATGGTTCCTTGGTGACACGTGATGGTTCCTTGGTGACACGTGATGGTTCCTTGGTGACATGTGATGGTTCCTTGGTGACGTGATGGTTCCTTGGTGACACGTGATGGTTCCTTGGTGACGTATGATGGTTCCTTGGTGACATTGTGATGGTTCCTCCTTGGTGACGTGATGGTTCCTTGGTGACATGTATTTGTGATGGTTCCTAAACAATCTCTTTTAAAAGTGCGGTTCCTCCAAAACAAAAGCGTACGTTTTTTTTATTTTTAACTTTTTTTACCGACTTTTGTACTTCTTCTCTCTTCGTAGTTATTTGACAAAACAGGATGAAATGCTGTTTTCAAATGGCACGAATTGAACTACACCCACCCTCCCTCCCTCCCTCCCTCGGGCGTCGGGTCTCCAGTGGACGTGGACTTTAAGGATGGCGACGCACCTCAGCTGTCCCAGCGGGTCCTCACTAGTCCACGATGCTCCAGGATCACAGCAGACAGTTTACAGGTCATACTTCTGCAGCGTGTCATGACACCACATGTCCACTAGAGGGAGATGTTACAAGCCAGTCTGAGGACGATACACCGCACAGTAAAAGGTCGCCCCCTAAAATAGAGTTTTGTGTTATTCTTACCTAATGTTGTCATGTCTCTCCTTCTGTCCTTCCCTCCCTCTCCTCTCTCTCCCTCTACTTCTACTCCTCCCTCTCCCCGTTGCTCGCTCCCCCCTCTCGTCCCCCTCCATCCCCTCTTCCTCGCTCTCTCTCCTCCCTCCCTCTCGCACCCTCTTTCCCTCCCTCCCTCCCTCTACTTCTCCTCCTCTCACTCTCTCTCTCACTCGCTTACTGACTGACTGACTGGCTGACTCACTCACACAGGCATGCACCAATTCGTTTCATCATCACCATGGTGATGTGATGGTTCCTTGATGACGTGATGGTTCCTTGATGACGTGATGGTTCCTTGGTGACATGTGATGGTTCCTTGGTGACGTGTGATGGTTCCTTGGTGACACGTGATGGTTCCTTGGTGACACGTGATGGTTCCTTGGTGACGTGTGATGGTTCCTTGGTGACGTGATGGTTCCTTGGTGACACGTGATGGTTCCTTGGTGATGTGATGGTTCCTTGGTGACACGTGATGGTTCCTTGGTGACATGTGATGGTCCCTGGTGACATGTGATGGTTCCTTGGTGACATGTGATGGTCCCTGGTGACATGTGATGGTCCCTGGTGACACGTGATGGTTCCTTGGTAACACGTGATGGTTCCTTGGTGACATGTGATGGTCCCTGGTGACATGTGATGGTCCCTGGTGACACGTGATGGTTCCTTGGTGACATGTGATGGTTCCTTGGTGACGTGATGGTTCCTTGGTGACACGTGATGGTTCCTTGGTGACGTGATGGTTTCCTTGGTGACACGTGATGGTTCCTTGGTGACGTGATGTTTCCTTGGTGACACGTGATGGTTCCTTGGTGACGTATGATGGTTCCTTGGTGACACGTGATGGTTCCTTGGTGATGTATGATGGTTCCTTGGTGACACGTGATGGTTCCTTGGTGACGTATGATGGTTCCTTGGTGACACGTGATGGTTCCTTGGTGACACGTGATGGTCCCTGGTGACATGTGATGGTCCCTGGTGACACGTGATGGTTCCTTGGTGACATGTGATGGTTCCTTGGTGACGTGATGGTTCCTTGGTGACACGTGATGGTTCCTTGGTGACGTGATGGTTCCTTGGTGACACGTGATGGTTCCTTGGTGACGTGATGTTTCCTTGGTGACACGTGATGGTTCCTTGGTGATGTATGATGGTTCCTTGGTGACACGTGATGGTTCCTTGGTGATGTATGATGGTTCCTTGGTGACACGTGATGGTTCCTTGGTGACGTATGATGGTTCCTTGGTGACACGTGATGGTTCCTTGGTGATGTATGATGGTTCCTTGGTGACGTATGATGGTTCCTTGGTGACATTGTGATGGTTCCTCCTTGGTGACGTGATCGTTCCTTGGTGACATGTATTTGTGATGGTTCCTAAACAATCTCTTTTAAAAGTGCGGTTCCTCCAAAACAAAAGCGTACGTTTTTTTTATTTTTAACTTTTTTACCGACTTTTGTACTTCTTCTCTCTTCGTAGTTATTTGACAAAACAGGATGAAATGCTGTTTTCAAATGGCACGAATTGAACTACACCCACCCTCCCTCCCTCCCCTCGGGCGTCGGGTCTCCAGTGGACGTGGACTTTAAGGATGGCGACGCACCTCAGCTGTCCCAGCGGGTCCTCACTAGTCCACGATGCTCCAGGATCACCCCTATCTGCAGCGTGTCATGACACCACATGTCCACTAGAGGGAGATGTTACAAGCCAGTCTGAGGACGACACACCGCACAGTAAAAGGTCGCCCCTTAAAATAGTGTTTTGTGTTATTCTTGCCTAATGTTGTCATGTCTCTCTTTCTGTCCTTCCCTCCCTCCCTCTCCTCTCTCTCCCTCTACTTCTACTCCTCCCTCTCCCCGTTGCTCGCTCCCCCCTCTCGTCCCCCTCCATCCCCTCTTCCTCGCTCTCTCTCCTCCCTCCCTCTCGCACCCTCTTTCCCTCCCTCCCTCTACTTCTCCTCCTCCCTCTCCCCTCTCTCCCTCCTTCCCTCGCTCTCCTCCCTCCCTCCCTCTCTCGCCCCCTCTTTCTCTCCCTCCCTCTCTCGTCGCCTTGACAACTCGTCCTCTTGTGGGCGTCGTCGTGTTGACTGGTGACAGGTGGAGGCATAGACATAAGGTGAAGGTCATGAAGCGGAAGTGTCAACGTCACGTCCTGTTTGTTGGTCGGTGGCCGCGTGGCGTCGCGCCGCGCGCTCATTTGAATAAAGTTCACTAAAATCCAACTTTAAGCAAATGTGGAAGCGGAGCAAGCAATCCCAGCATGCACAGCGCGGCGCATCGCTCGCGTCCCACAGAAAGCGATAATCGGGAATTCAGCGAACTTTATTCAAATGAGCGCGCGGCGCGGAGCCAACGCGGCCCACCAATCAACAAACAGAACGTGACGTCATCATGACCACTTGCTTTAGTACCTGGAGCAAAACCAGTATAACCCCCCCCCACACACACACACACACACACACACGACGCCCACAAGCGGACGCGTTGTCATGGCGACGCGATGTCTTCCGGGTTCATCGCGACGTCTAGGGGTTGGAGGGTTTTATAACCCGCTCCCACTTAAGGCTAATTGGTTTGCAATGACACTTAACGTGGCGGACCCTCCCCCCCACTCCCCTCTCTCACTGGGCAGGGGGGGGGGAGAAAGAGGGGGCGAGAGAGGAAGGTCAGGCGGGAATTGTAGTTCAGCTTTTATGCAGGAAGAGGACGCCATTATGAAAGCAGTGTGCTGCAGTTCACCTTTCCTACCAGAGGAGGGCGCCACAGTGCAGGCGTTGTGGCGCCACCAGTTACATAAAACCAGGATGGTAGGATGACGTGCGGCAGAGTCGATGTGTGTCTATCGGTCCACAGTTTTTATTATTGTATTATATTCTGGTCTATTCTAAATGTGTTATGTGGACATTATATTATGCATTAATTCATTAATAACAAATAGCCTAATAAATGGGATATTAACAACTGACAGTTTGTCATCGTCCTCTCATTGAAACGCAACGTGTTTCGTTTAATGGCTACTGGTTTTGACATAGGCCTTTCTTCGGGCTTTGTAACCAGGGATTGACGTGATGACTCAATCAGGACGAGGTCCGGTACGTCGACTGGGGGCGGTTGGAGGGCGAGGCCGAGAGGATCCTGATCCAGGATACTGTTCCTCCATCTCCAACTCACCTCTTCACCAGGATACTGTTCCTCCATCTCCAACTCACCTCTTCACCAGGATACTGTTCCTCCATCTCCAACTCACCTCTTCACCAGGATACTGTTCCTCCATCTCCAACTCACCTCTTCACCAGGATACTGTTCCTCCATCTCCAACTAACCTCTTCACCAGGATACTGTTCCTCCATCTCCAACTCACCTCTTCACCAGGATACTGTTCCTCCATCTCCAACTAACCTCTTCACCAGGATACTGTTCCTCCATCTCCAATAACCTCTTCACCAGGATACTGTTCCTCCATCTCCAACTCACCTCTGTATAGGTGAACACACAATCTCAGCCCATGCACAGAATAGTCCATAACGAAATTATTATTATGATATGATTATGATTATGATTACTATTATTTTTATTATTATGATTATTATTATGATTAGTATTAGTATTATTATTCCTTATTAGACCTATTGGGAGCAGCCTATTAATATTGCAGTCGGCCTGGTTGCCAACTGGAGGGTAAATGACACTTAAAATGGGAAATACACAAAAACACGGAAAAAGAGATAAAAATACAATTATTTTTTAATTCAGAGCAGAGTATACACACACAGGTCTGTAAACGGTGCAGAGGGCTTCCCCGCTGCACACCCAGCCAGTATCAACATTTGCTTTGTAGTCTTTGATTAACTTTGCGCGCGTGTAAAATGATGGCTTTGCAGGCGTCCGTCCCGAGGACAAACTGCGCATGTCCACCTCATGTCCACAGCATGTCCACATCAGAGGCTTTCCTCATAACGATCAGCAATTAGGACAATAATAACTTCAGCGTCATACCGTGGGCCTCATAGGCGTGGAGGCCCCATAAAAAGCACAGAGAAGTCGAGTATGGCCTAATATTGACCATCATAGCCAATAAGTCATCTTTCCGAAATGTTTTTTTATTTGTAGCCTAGACATTGTCTAGCGTAAAAACAATAATAACCACATTTTAACAGACGCATTCAAATGTTTTCTTTAAAAATAAGTTGAATATGTAGCAGCTCTCCTCCTGGTTGAATATCTAAATATGAGCCTACTACGACATGTAGGCTACCTGTAGTATGTACACAAGAAGTGCGCTAACCTGTTTTCGCTAAACTTCAAGGAAACTATGAAGAAGTGCCGCCAACACAACACTGTCCTAACCCGTTTCCTTAATCGCAGTGATAATTGGTAATCCGTTGTATTCAATTAATTGTCATTTTTATTTGTTTCTCGTTCTTAGAGGATTGATGGGTGCTTGGCTCAATTAGATAGGAAGACATTAAATGAATTAGTTCAATTGAATAATTACCTTTAGTCATAGGGGCCTTAGCCTCTGGCATTTTTTGGTGACTCACTTCGTTTCAAACAACGGCCACCATTATAGGCCTGCGCGACAACGGCTACCCATTGTTTGCCCGTCCACTAGGCCTACACATCTTTAAAGAGCATATTGAGATATTTTTTAGAGAGAGAGAGAGAGAGAGAGAGAGAGAGAGAGAGAGAGAGAGAGAGAGAGAGAGAGAGAGAGAGACCTGTGCTGCTACACCCAATTAGGGTGTGATTGAGTGTCCTTAAGTGCTTCCTTAAGTGTATTGCGGTGTCCTTGTGTTTTAAAGATCACTCTTTTGAGTCCAGAGACGTTTACGTTGTTACATTTCTTTTTGATTAAAAAAACCCCAAGAAAAGCAAGAAAAGCGCACAGCTGAAACCCCTCAACAGGGGGCGCCCTTGTGCACTTCCAGATTGGTTGATAATTACATGAATTGGAAATTGACTTTTCTTAGTTCAGAAAGAAAAGTCAATTTCCAATTCATGTAATGTAGGCACGTTTCTTGAGTCAGACAAACAGAAATCCCCTCAGCAAAGCATGCCAAGACATTTTCATATTACATGAACATGCAATCACTTCCCAAACTAACAAGGTGATGATGTCACCGAGTCCAAATGGGCAGGGCATGACATTCTGACCAATAACACGAAACAACACATTTTGTGTTGTTTCGTGTTACGCAATAACCACAAAAAAAAAATGTATTTGTAGTTTGTTGTTGTGTCTCATGTGTGTGTGTGGATGTGTGGAGAGTTTCTGTGTTGCCTATAATCGTGTAATGTGGTTTTGCACCTCATGGTATCTATCGTACGAGCAGGCCGGTCAAAAAACAACTCACATTGAAAGGCTGATAAAAAAACCAGGAATGTTTCTTCATAAAAGGTGTGAGTTAATGTTTTTAATGCTCTTTGTTGAAGCGAAACCTGGCCAGCGATAAGAGAGAAAGGGCTTGGGAAAGAAAAAAAAGAATGTCACAAATCACAAAATGCACACACACACGCACACACACACACACACACACACACACACACACACACACACACACACACACACACACACACACACACACACACACACACACACACACACACCTTCACTCGACTGCTGGACCAGGTGTGTGTGTGTGTGTGTGTGTGGAGAGATCTTGTGAAAGAGGCAACAACAATCCAAATCCCAGTATTTTCCGGGACTATATTTTCACTTCCTTAAGCAACTTTCTTAAAGTATTTGGGAGCAAGGCATTAGGAATTGAACCCCCATCCGGGTGTCTCCTTGGGGCCGTTCATTGGTCGCTGTGTGGAGTGGCAGTGGTGAGTTGCATAAAACATTAAAGCATAAGGGTATATTCTGACAGTTTCTTTCTACTTTCTACTAAGTGCATTGTGTATGTGTGTGTGTGTGTGTGTGTGTGTAAGTGTGTGTGTGTTTTACCATGGCAACCAGCCAATAATTTCCCAGATGGTTATTGACAGCAGAAGGGGCTGGTTTGAGATTACAAAGAACTGACGTCTTTTAACTTCCACAAGAGCGAACTGTTCTACCTGTACCGCCCCACCCAATCCTCTCTCTCTCTCTCTCTCTCTTTTTTTTTCTTGTCCTCCCTCTCTCCCTCTCTCCCTCTCTCCCTCATTCTGCATTTTCACCTCTCTCCCTCCTTCACACCCCCACATACATGCACACACAGACACAGACACAGACACACACACACACACACACACGTTCTCTCTCTCCCTCTCTCCCCCCCCTCTCTCTCTCCCCCCCCCCCCCTCTCTCTCTCTCTCTCTCTCTCTCTCTCTCTCTCTCTCTCTCTCTCTCTCTCTCTCTCTCACACGCACACACAAACACCTGCCGTTTAAATGAGATAGGCTCTGTCTCCCCCATTGTGTTTCTGGAAGCTATCGTTAATGGGTTAGTTATCAGAAGGACGTCTCTTTATTATGACCTAAATCCTTCATGGTAGGATTTTACCTGTTCACCATTTATAATAACAAATATCTTACCTTGAAAAATGTTAAATGTTTTCACATTATAACAAGAGTGACCAACAGTGAAGAAACAAATTTAACAACTTAATCCATTGGCCAGGAGTTGACTGGGGATCAGATTAACAGCAGATAACAAAACGTTTTATAACTTTAGATGGACATTTTCCTCCAGAGCATCTGTGCATGGGAGTGTTAGCGGTTAGCATTATGAGTCACCAATACCTAACTGTCTGTATAAAGTATAGTGTTGTCCCCATGGTTGCCACGGTGAGCCAGACTTCCTGATTTGGCCAACCCAGTGTTTCCCTAACGAGCTGTCCTGTACCCATCATGCAACAGAGCACAATGAGTGTGTCTATATCTGTATGGGGAACATATCGATTGGTGTTTTTTGTTTCAACAGTTATTGTATTTTTTAAAGTTTGTAAAATAGAAAATATCGTTGTAGTGTTTGTTTGCACTTTTTATTGGGAGTTTTTTGAAGTATCGGGTTTTTTATGTAATTCTTCTAAATGATTTATTTAATTTGGAAACTTTTCAATCACAGTTTTCGTTTATTGACACTGTGCAACACATAGTGTCATAGTTGTTTGCCTTCTTTCAGGAACAATTTATCTCTTTTCAACGATATTCATCCTTTACAGAGGCATCTTTTTTTACAAACATGGTTCAAGTTCTCGCTCCCTCTGCTTTAGTGCTTTTGCATCGTCGAGCATCTTTCCACCAGTGCTTCAGTAGAGCAGCGCTCCCTTGTATAGCAGCTCTTGAGAGCCGTTGTTTTGTGGACCGAAGAGCTTTTGGATGTGTTTTATTGTCCTTAGCTGACGTGGGAGAGACATACTGTGTCTTCTCACCAGAGAAAAGAGCGTACAGTGGACAGCCTGCTGCGTGTGGTTGGTAAATCATGATCATAAATCATACAGCATCGATCTCCTGTTCTCTTTCACCTTCTGCTTTTAGTCACCTGTCTGTGTGTCTGCCTGTCTGTCTGTCTGTCTGTCTGTCTGTCTATCTGTCTGCCTGCCTGTCTGTCTGTCTGTCTGTCTGTCTGTCTGTCTGTCTATCTATCTGTCTGTCTGTCTGTCTTTCCTACTCTGACAGGAGTCAAACTACATGCAGGTGTGAAGAAACATGCACTACACCTGTCGCTGTCATTATCTCTCTCTCTCTCTCTCTCTCTCTCTCTGTCTCACACACACACACACCCATATGCCCACACGCCCCGTGCCGGCTCCAGGATGCAGGGAAAGCCAGTTGTCTCTGCAGTTGCAGGATGTGGAGAAGGAAGTGGAGGGAGGTGTTCTGAACAGCTGCTGTTCCCCACCCACCTGAATGAATGACTTACAGGCTGTTTTTTTACTGACAACTGTTCTGCCCTTTTCCACCTGGCTGGCTGACTTTTACGAAATGGTTTACCTAATGTCTTGAAATTGTTTATTTTATAGACTGTTACTGACTGATTTACAGACTGTTTTACAGACTGTGGTGCAGACTGTTTTACTGACTGTGCTGCAGACTGTTTTACTGAATGTGTTGCAGACTGTTGTCTGGAAGACTCTTATCTCCTATCATCTTAGCTAACTGTTTAACTGGCTGACTGGCTGTCATATAAACAACTGGTGAGCAGGCTGAGAGAGTCGGCTTGTTGAGTGACTGGCTAACTGACTGAATAGCGGTCCAACTGGCTGTATGTGAGACTGGGTGGCTGGCAAGTTAGCTGGTTTGCTTGCTGGCTCGTTGACTTGGCACCGAGCTGAGTGGATGACTCGCACGCACACACACACACACACACACACACACGCGCGACACACACACACACACACACACACACGACACACACACACACACGACACACACACACACACGCACACACACACACACGCACACACACACACACACACGCACACACAGGCCTTACCTGGGCACACCCAGGTAGTGTGTTCCAAACCCAATACCCTATCACTACAACACCAGATGTTTAGCACTGGACGCCAATTTTTATTATTTCTCTGTTTTTACAAAACTCATATTAAATGCCACCACCCACACAGCCTTACCTTAAGTTGTCAATATACCATTTAAACAACATAATGTCATATATGCATTCATCGGTTCGAGTTGTAAGTTGTCCTTGTCGTCACAATTCACCAATAGACACCATTAGGCGCCTTCATCCACATTCTTACCTGGAGGAATAGGAGTTGCTGCTGCTGTGAGCGGTGCTCCGGTGATGCCGGACACGCCCGGTGCAGCGTAGCATAACAACAACATTCCTCCCAGCTAAGGTTGCTTAACGTCTGGCTTTTATAGGCTTTTATGGACGTCTGTGTGAAGCCCCAATGTGAAATACAATCTATTTCCAACCTACATCCGTCACCGTGCCGGGGAATATCGTTTCCCATAAAGATAAGACGTCGCATTAAGGCCCACGACCGATCAAATGATAAAGAACGATGAAACAAAAAAAAACCTTTTTATATCGTTCTTTTTGTTCTTTCTTTATTGTTCTTTTCTTTTATATTAACATCAACAGTTCATTAGGACACCTGGGGTGGAAGTGTGTGATTATTGTGTATGTGTGTGTATATATATATTTGGGTGGGCCTTCCTGCTCAGGTCATTAGTAGCCTCACCTGAACAGCCATGACTGGAGTGTGAGTGGACTAGAGGAACAACGCCGTCTGACTCAACCTCCTGATAAATACATTGATTTGGACCGAGAGCCAGGACTCTCTCGCCCCTCGCTCGCCCACGTCTGTCCCCGGTGGACTTTGTGACTCCCGATGATGGGGTGAGGAAGGGGGGGAGTTTTTTTTTTTTTTTTTGGGGGGGGGGGGGGGGGGGGGGGTGGTTGAGCAACAATGGAGCGCTGGTCGAGGTGAGTTTGGGGCGGGGGGGGGGATGGGGGGGAGAGAGAGAGGGAGAGTGAGGGGGAGAGAGAGAGGGGGAGAGAGAGGCATGCAGGCAGATTTTCTCGGCAACAGAACAAGCTGTCCTGCCACAGGTGAAGGCTGACAGATAAAGGAGCAGGGGTCATTGAGTGTGGGGGGGGGGGGGGGGGGGGGGAGTGGGGGAGTGGGGGGGAGTGGGGGGGGGGGGGGGGAGTTAGTTAGGCAAGAGAGGGGGCAGTTACTCCCCTGGCTTAGTTTCAACACTTCCTTCTGACCAATTTTGGACAGTTGTTTGGGTCTTTAGGCATTTTATCAACTCATCAACAACAACTTAGCAACAACAGAGAATATAATGTGTGTACGAGTGTGTGTGTGTTTGTGTGTATGTGTGTGTGCGTGTGTGTTTGTGTGTATGTGTGTGCGTGTGTGTGTGGGTTTTTGTGTGTCTATTGGGCCTGTGTGTGTTACATTGTGAGCAGTTCTTTGGCAGATTTGGACATGGTGTAGAGTGTGCCTCTGTGTGTGTGTGTTTGTGTCTGAGTGTGTGTATGTGTGTGTGAGTGTGTGTGTGTGTGTAGTGTGTGTGTGTGTGTCTGAGTGTGTTTGTGTGTGTGTGTCTGAGTGTGTGTGTGTGTGTGTGTGTGTGCCTGTTTGTGTGTGTGTGTGTGTGTGTGTGTGTGTGTGTGTGAGTGTGTGTGTGTATGTGCCTGTTTGTGTATGTGCCTGTTTGTGTGTGTATGTGTGTGTGTGTGTGTCTGTGCCTGTGTGTGTATGTGTGTGTGTGTGTGTGAGAGTGTGTGTGTATGTGCCTGTGTGTGTGTGTGTGTCCGTGCCTGTGTGTATGTGTGTGTGGTTGTAGTAGTAGTCTAGGTTCAGATAGTGCAGGTAACTCATTAGCCAATTCTGTCAGACGCGGCCCATTTGTGGGAAGAGGTGGAGACAGAAAGAGGAGGAGAGGAGAAACGAAGAGAAGAGGAGAACAGAGGGAGGGGAGGAGGTAGGACACAAAAGGAGAAGATGGGTGAGGAGGTAGTACAGAAGATGAGAGTAGACGCGGGGGGGGGGGGGGGGGGGGGGGTAAGGAGGGAAGAGGAGAGAAGAGTAGGAGATGAAAGAAGAAAGCAGGTGGAAAAAATATGAACTAGAAAAATGTTGAGCGAGAAATGAGTTCAGTAGGACAGAGGAGGGAAGGAGTGGACGAGGTGAGAAGGACAGAAGGAGACCACAGCAGCACAGAAGAGGATTAAATACCCCGGAGAGGGGAAGACCTTCCCAGAAAGTCGTGATTAGTCAAAGCTTAAAAGCCCTCCGCAACTTCACCCCCGGCTCCGACAATGTACGCCCGGGATCTCCTGTATTTTGCGGGGTTTTAAGTGACCCTTTTGTTCAGCTAAGATGTAAAAGATAACAGACACTTGATGCTCTTCTGAAAGGTTTAAGTCCTCTTACTTTGGCCGCGACGCCGTGTGAGCGGAACAACACAACACCCAACAAAAACACCCAAATACATTTGGTAAAAGTCACGAAGAATCGACTACCGGCCATTTTGCATAACTGTCCCTTTCGGTCGAACTCCTATGGGCGCCTCTAGAATGAGGAAGTGGGGCTAGAGTGGCGGGGTCAAAGGTGACTGGTTGTCAAGGAAACGTCTTTTAGGCCCAGTATCAGGGTCCTTATCAGCTCTGTCTCTCAACCCCCCCGCCCCCCCGCCCCCTCCCAAACCACTTTGGGGGCGGTTGGATCGATACCCTGAATGTGAATGCTGATTAAATGCACTCAACAGGGAATTATTAAACTGTGATGAACTGTGATGATTGCACGTCTGTTGAGTTGATGTGAAATGTTGAACTCTGAACGTCTGAAATAGCTTTCAGAAAACACTATTTCCTCAGGAAGGAAACGTTCAGTCCAGTCATTACTGTGCTGCAACTGGTGTTCATGATCTGAATACATCAGCTACTACCTGTATTTTGTGGTGGTGTATGTCTGCATCTTTTGTCACCATGACTGTAGAATCAACACCTTAAAAAACAAACACCTGAATATGAAAAGGACAGCCATATTATTAAAATATGTCTCTCTCTCTCTCTCTCTCTCCCCCCCCCCCCCCCCCCTCCCCTCCCCTCTCCCTCTCTCTCTCTTATCAGTGTGTCCGTCCTCACCAACCCCTACCCCGCCCCGCCTGCAGCGCCAGGCCACATCGCCGCGGTTACCCATTAACCTGCACTTCCTTTTATCCTGCTCAGACAACCCCCAGGTCACTGGCCGACCCACAATGCACGGCTCCGGGTGATGCGTGAGCTTTTAAGGCTGAGTGTAATACTCGGCTGCCGTGCTGTGTGCTCTTGTCTCCATGGATACGGTGACACTAACAACGCTAATAACAATAACATGGAGCGATCATGATACTAAGAGGTTGGTAGGTACTAGTAGGTAGGTAGGCAGGCGGGTCTACAGGTAGTTGAGGAGATATGTAGGTAAGTAAGGTAGGCGGGCGGCAGTAGCTTAGTAGGTAGAGCGGGTGGACAGAGCGGGGTCGTCCACTAACCGTAGGGCCGGCGGTTCGATCCCCTTGATCCCCGCTTCCAAAAACTGTCTGCGTGTCGAAGTGTCCTTGAGCAAGACACTGAACCCTGAACCCCAACTTGCTCCCCGGGCGCTGATCATAGCAGCCCACTGCTCCTACATACAGTAGGATGGGTTAAATGCAGAGAACAAATTTCGTTCCCGCATGGGAATGACAAATAAAGACCGAAAGGTCCCCCTTAATTATTAGGTAGGGAGGTAGGGAGACAGGTAGGTAGGTAGGGAGACAGGTAGGTATGTAGGTAGGGAGACAGGTAGGTAGGTAGGGAGACAGGTAGGTAGCTAGGTAGCTAGATAGATAGATAGATAGATAGATAGATAGACAGACAGACAGACAGATAGATAGGCAGGTGCTACTTAGGCAGATAGGTATTCAGGCGGAGAGGCAGGCAGCAAGGCAGGTGGTCGGTCGGTCGGTCGACAGGTTGGCAGGTAGTCAGACAGGTAGGTAGACAGTCAGGCAGACAGTCAGTCAGGAATCTAGATAAATAGGTAGACAGTCAGCCAGGCAGCGGGGAAGGTATATAAACAGACAGGCTAGATAAGCAGGCTGGTGAGGGGGCTGTAAAGGCAGTAGGTAACTGGTCTGGTATTCAGCCACCAGCTCACTATGCCACATATTCCGACGGGCCGTTGTGCAGTGATGTGTGGTGGTCTGTGATGCTGCACACCGCCCCGCAGACAGATGACATCGTAGATAACCGCCCCCCCCCCCCACACACACACACACACACACACACCCCCCATCAACTGATTGGCATCACCTGAACTTTGATGTTCATGAACCACCCCCCCCCCCCCCCCCCCCCCCCCCCATAAAAGGCCTCATGCTGCTCATTTCCTCCGAAACAGACAAGCTGTCGCGATGACATCACCGCGATGACATCACCGCGACGACTGCGTACGTACAGGCAGGGCATCCTTGAGGGCATGCACTCCCACTGTTGCAAATCAATGCCCTTGTGGGATTCATACGCCACCCTCCTCGGTCCTGCTTACTGTCCTGCCTGTCTTCACATCCTGCTCGGGAAGTAATACGATCCCTTATTTATCCTGTTCGAACGCGCGTCGAATTACAGAAGCGTTTCGGTCTTTGGTTGGGCGCCGGCGGCCTGCTTTGTAAGCAGTACTGTGTATGACAATCATTTTTAACGCACGACGACAAATGAAAAAGGGAATACAGTTCTGCCGTTTTATCGTCAGTTCGCCGCCCCTGATGGCGTTCGGCCGAAGATAAAGAGCGACGCGCGTCCGTCTATTCCCTCACGCTTTCCCTCCACAAGAGAGCAATGTTTCTGTTATCGTCGCCCGAGGTCCGAAACCGTAAAAGCGAGCGTGTGAGTGAATGTGTTGAAGTGGAGAGAACCGAGGGCAGGGCCAGAAGGCAGGGTTGACAAATCATTAATGTGTCCACTGGCCAGGTAGGCCGGGTAGACTCCTTGTTATGCATGCTATCAGTTGGCACGGCGCCCAGCGGCCAGGCCACGCTACGCCGCCGCCGCCGCCGCCGCCGCACAGCAGAAACGCTTCTTATCGCGCCGGGCTCGGTCCCTGCGTCACGCCAACCGCCCCGCCATCGTCTCCTCCTCCTCCTACTTCAGTCTTCACACCGCTGGAAAGCGGTTCGCCCGGTCGATGGTACGTTTCCAGGAAGAAGAAAAAAGGGACCGCGTTCGGACTTAGCGTCACGCGAGGCTAATTTAGCATATGGCCATATAAGCACTTACAAAACGTAAGGAAGAACACAGCTATTCGATATGAAAACAGACGCGTCGTCAGGCTGTCGAAGCGCGAGTCACGCTTTCCATGACAGCGGATGCCGCACAGAAGATGATGTACTTCCTGTTATTGAATTGGATGCATTTACGCTATAGCCTAACAAACGAAGTGAACGTACATGAACACCCCCCCCCCCCC
>JAOPHQ010005213.1:62500-72500 GCA_030340625.1 Merluccius polli
ACAGAACAGAGCACAACACAACAAGAAAGACAAGGAAGAGGAAGTGAAAAGAGAGATTGGGGTATACTGTGTCTCCTCTCTCCTCCTCCTCCTCCTCCTCCTCCTCCTCCTCCTCCTCCTCCTCCTCCTCCTCAAGCCCCACTCCGTCACCCTGTGACTTCTTCACCTCTTCCTCACCTGCCCCTCAGCCCCCCCGCCGGCCCCTTTCCTCCTCCATCTTTCCATCTAGACCTCGCCCCGCCCAGTGCCACATCCCAGCGCAAACACTCCTCATCGCCACGGGAACAAAGCACAGGTGAATAATGGCAGTGAAATGACAGCGTTTCATCATGGCTGCCGCCCCTCTCACCCCGCCTTTTTTGCTCTTTATCTCTCTCTCTCTCTCCCTCTCTCTCTCTCGCTCACTCTCCTCTTCTCGGGCTGAGGTTAGTGTTAAACATTAACTAGGCCTCTATCAGAGAGCTCTCTCTCTCTCTCTGAACTGCACCTAAACTCAGGGTTACAACAAAGAACAGAGGGAACGATAGGAGGGGGGAGAGGGGGGGGGGGGAGGCGGGTGAGGGAGGTGAGGGAGAAAAAAGAGAAAGAATAAGGTACAGGTGGAGAGTAAAAAGGTGTGCAAAGCGAGGGGACAAGTGAGAGGACAACTCACGGTTGCCCCAAGATGTCGAGGGAACCGCTTTCGCTCGTCGCACCTCGATGTCGGCGCTGCAGTGTGATATGTTTCAGCAGAATAAAAGGAAATAAAAACCGAAATGTCCCAGTGGAAAGCTCGAGGACATACATATTGTCAACATATTGATGTGATTGCAGTTAGTCACTGTTGACATCAGAATATCGAACATGGATCGGCGAAAAAAAAAAGGACAGACATAGCATTTATATTAATATGTAAAATATAAAATACAAAATATTTGCTTTCGGCTAAATATTGACTATTATTTGGCCTAAATTCGTCCGCTGCACTTTCCGGTGCCCAAACGAAAACCTTATAACCAGCCAAACATAAGCATATGAACATAGCGACATCAACCCCTACCAACTCATTTCTAAGAGGTCACGCTTCTGAGAATATATTGATCCAATGAAATGTCACATTGATCCTTTCTGCCAATGCCCCGAAAAAAGACAGCTGCCCACCACTAGCACACACGCCGCCAACACACACCACACACACCACACACACACACCATTAGCACACAGCCAACACTCACCACTTACCCACACGGCTAACACACACACACACACACACACCGCTATCACAAAGACAGGAGCAGCAATTAGTAAAGCACTATTAATGTTACCCTTATTTGGCGTGCTAGCAGCATGTAGCTACGTATGTTAGCTCCCCCCCCCCCCTTTTCAGGAGGCAGAGAGAGAGAGAGAGAGAGAGAGAGAGAGTCATGTACTCAGTATTTATTATATAGGAATCGAAGAGGAGGGAGAGAGAGAGAGAGAGAGAGAGAGAGAGAGAGAGAGAGAGAGAGACAGAGAGAGAGAGAGAGAGAGAGAGAGAGAGAGAGAGAGAGAGAGAGAGAGAGAGAGAGAGCTATGGAGGGAAGGAGGAGGTGTTTGAATGAGAGGAGAGCGATAATGGCCGGGTCAAGTAGAAGAGGTACATTTTCAATATTTACTTTTTTCATTGATTTAACACTGCCAGCGTAGCGTGGGTGGCAGTGCTGCTTCTGGTTTCAAATAGACGAAGGAGAGGAGAGGAGAGGAGAGGAGAGAGTAAAAGAGAGAAGAGGAGAAAGTGAGACAGGTTTGGGCAAAATGGAGGCGCGGGCGAGCAGAGGAGGTGGAGACAGAGAGCCTAAGTCCCGCCCCTTCCCGGCGGACCACCGCGCCACCTTATTTGGGAAAATAAATACGCGTTGATAACGTTGCATCCCGTTTGAATCGAGCCATGAATGGCGCGTACGACGTTTGTCGATTTTAAAAGGCCATTTTGGGGGTCGAGAAAGTGGCGGTTTGTCGTAAAAACGGTGGAAGTGTGAGACAAGCGTGAAAATACATACTTTAGAAACGCTACACACCCGGAAGTGGCGTAAGTGGCGTAAGTCGCTCCCTCTCCGCGCGCTATGCCCAGAGCCGCTGAAGCTAACGTTAGCCAGGATGCCCGTGTGTAACGTTCCCTCTCCGCGCGCTACCCAGAGCCGCTTAAGGTAACGTTAACAGGGGGTGAGTGGTGGTGGGGGGGGGGGGGGGGGGGGGAGGGTGGTGGAGGGGGGAGGGTTTAGCAGGCGGGAGGTTTGGAGGCGGGAGCGATTGAGAAGCGGGACAATGGAAGATAACAGGTAGATTAGAATTGAAATGGAGGAGGTGGAGCGACACAGGCAGGAGGCGTAGGGAGAGAGAGAGAGAGAGAGAGAGAGAGAGAGAGAGAGGAGGCGGGAGGAAGAGAAGGAGCGGAGGGGAGGTGGGGGTGACAGTGGAGGTCGAGAGGCCACACAGTAAGGGATAGACATTATATGGTAAAGTAGAAGACGAGGGAGTAGAGAGGAGAGGAAGGAGAGGAGAGAGAAGAGAGGAGAGAGGGAGGAGGTGAGGGATGTGAGGAGAGACATAAGGAGAGAGGGAGGAGGTGAGGGATGTGAGGAGAGACATAAGGGGGGAGGGAGGAGGGAGGGGTGGGAGGTTAGCGCTAGGTGGGGCTGACTCTGTAAATAAAGGTGGTTAATCTGCAGAGCGGATATTTTGACTCTTCAGACGGAGCAACGCTGACTGTAACTCCTAGATTAGTCCCTCCTCTCTATGTCTCTCTCCCTCCTGCTGCTCTCTCTCTCTCTCTCTCTCTCTCTCTCTCCTTCTTCTTCTTCTTCTTCTTCTTCTATAATTACCACATTGAGATCAGCAACACTCTCCATATTTTATTGCAATTGTATTTATGTCTTTATCTTCTGCTCTTCCTCCGCCTGTCCTCTTATTGTTCGCTATCCCTACTCTCTGTCCCTCTGTCCCTCTGTCTCTTTATCTCTTTATCTATCTCTCTATCTGTGTGTGTGTGTATGTGTGGGGGGGGGGGCAGCACCATGGGGGTCTGGAGGGGGGGGGGGTCTGGGGAGATGGAGGAGGGGCTTAACTGTCTAGGACATTGGCATTGAGAGTGGTTTAGACCAGTGCTTCCCAACTGGTCGAGCCTCACGGCCCACATGTGTCGTTAGTCATTACTGTAAGTCACGACCTAAAAATAATAAATGTATTCACCGATATTGCAGTAATCAACAACGCCTTCATGTGCTGTTAAAAACATTAAGCGAATGAAAAACAATTGGGGGTAAACTTAATGAAATAGTGAACCATTGAAACATTACTTAATTCATGGGCTTCTTTCTAAAGATTAGGTTTGGCATCTGCTCTGCGGCAGTTGAGAAACACTGGTTTAGAGTTTATTTATATATATATATTAAGGCTGTCAAAGTTAACGCGTTATTAACGAGTTAACGCAACATGCTTTTAACGGCACTAATTTTTTTAACGCGCGATTAACGCTGTGACATGTGAACCTCGGGCCACTCCGTAGCTCGGGAAATCAGGAAGCAATGCACACGAGGTCGATGCCGCAAACAAACTACAACCCCATAAGCAGTAATGGATAAAAAAAATGGGGGAGAGTATTTCTCATTGTAGCAATAAATAAACATGCTTTTTTTGCATAAAGCAAGCATTTGTCTATTCTCATGTTGAAAAGAGTATTACATCATAGATCATAGTTAATCGCGATTAATCATGATTAACTATGATCAATCATGCGATTAATCGAGTTAAATATTTTAATCGATTGACAGCCCTAATATATATATATGTATATATATAGTATAGTATAGTATAGCATACCATAACATCAACAATTATGTCAGTTCTGCTCCTCTACATCTGACTCGGACAATAATTGCAGCCAGAAATGTCGTCTTCGTTTACGACCTCATACCGCCGTCGCCCGTTGAGTGGCGTACTGACGAGGCCCAGGAGGAGGAGGAGGGGTTCAAGGCTCAGGTCTGGGGTGGACCAGACTGTGTACCAGACCCGTTTCTCTGCAGGGAAGACAGAGTCCTAAGGCGCTGGTGGATTTATTTAGGTTGGCGTCCTTGATGGGTCGAAAATTAGAAGCCCCTGACCGCAAATAGGAAGAAGACAAGCTTTATTAAAAGGCTGCTCGGAGCCAAAATGGCCGCCACCCAACCACTGGGTGATCGTCACTAAATACCCGAGCGTCTGGAGAAAACTCCTCCATGGCAAGCCATGGAGGAGTTTTCTCCTCTGTTCTGCTCTGTTAAAATATTAAACAACTATATAGGCCTTCATTTTCAATTAGAGAAAATGCTTAACTAGCATGTGTCTCTGTTTGTCAATGTAGCTGATTAACGACGGACTGCTTTATAAAAACAGAAAATATTCAATATGAAGTAGCGAAAAGAGACGTCTGTTTACGCATCAACAATATTACAAGTAGGCCGGTAAAATATGTTATTAATAAAAAGTAGACACAGACACTTAAAAATGTGTTTCTAGACGAGGAAATGAGTGTTGCCATTCCCACAAACAGACTTTTCCTTCCATTTCCATCCCTGTGTTGATGTACTCCAGTAATAAGCAGCCAGGGAAGAAGAGAGAGAGACAGAGAGAGACAGCGAGAGAGAGCGAGGGAGAGAGAGAGAGAGAGAGAGAGAGAGAGAGAGAGAGAGAGAGAGAGGGAGAGAGAGAGAGGGAGGGTGAGCGGAGAAAAAGAGAGACAGAGAGAGAGAGAGAGAGAGAGAGAGAGAGAGAGAGAGAGGGAGGGTGAGCGGGGAGAAAGAGAGAGACAGTCAGAGAGACAGAGAGAGAGACAGAAATAATTCAATTCAACTTTGCTCTTGTCCAACCTTGTGCTTTCAATAACATTTCTTGTGTTAATATTCATGTCATTTTAGCCAAAATACAGTTAAAACATAACGATCGCACCGATACAAAGTCATTAAACGTATCTTACATATATATTACGTACATACGCGATATTTACGGCACACATACATATTTTCTAGATCTATCTACAGAAACAATAGCAGCGCCTATTAAACATACACTTCTTTCTATAGGGTTGAGATGGGGAGAACAACAACAACAACAGCAGCAGCAGCAGAAGGAGAGGAGAGGAGGGCAGCGCTCACCTGCCCTCCTCTCCTCAGCCCTCTGAACACACTCTCACTCCCTGTGTTGATCTTGCTATTTATGTCCACATGTGGAGAGAGAGGGAGCGTGTGTTCTCGCTGAGTGTGTGTGTGTGTGTGTGTGTGTGTGTGTGTGTCTGTGGGGTGGGTGGGTGGGGGGGGGGGGGCGGTTGCCATTTTGCCATGTGTTCATCTCCGTTCTGAGTGTATGTGTGTGCCTTTTTTGTGTGTGTGTCCTTGCGTGTGTGTGTGTGTGCGTGTGAGTGTGTGTGTGTCCTAATGTGTGTTTGTGCTGGTGAGTGTTTAGGATGTATGATTATGTGTGTGCGTATCAGTTCACGTGTGTGTATGTATATATCGGGGTATCTGTGTGTATGGGTGTAAGGGCATATATGTTGTATGTCACTTTGTGTAGATGTCTATATGTATCCATTTGTGTGTGTGTGTGTGTGTGTGTGTGGACACAGTATGTATCTGTGTGTGTGTGTATATGCATGTATCTGTGTGTGTGTCTGTGTGCAGTGTGTATGTCTATATGTGTATGTATCTGTGCGTGTGTGTGTGTGTGTGTGTGTGCGTATGCGTGTGTGTGAGTGTGTATGCGTGTGCGTGTGCATGTGTCTGAGTGTGTGTGTGTGTGTGTGTGTGTGTGAGTGCGTGCGTGTGCTTGTGTGTGTGTGTGTGTGTGAGTGTGTATGCGTGTGCGTGTGCATGTGCGTATGTGTGTGTGTGTGTGCAGTGTGAGTGTTTTCACAGTGCAGACCAGTAGAAGGGAAGCGCGTGGAGGTGGAGGGGGGAGTAGCGGGCGGCGGTGGCGGTGGTGGTGGTGGCGGCGGGGGGTGGGGGGGGGAGGGGGGGGGCGTCTAAATGAAAGGTGGTGTTATATGTTTGGCTTGGCGGGCCCAGCGAGGAGCAGTGAAAAATCACCAGCCATATCACTAATTCCGTCCTGTCCGGGTCCGTGTGGAACCCAGAAGAGCCAACCATACACAACGCTCCTGTGTGTGTGTGTGTGTGTGTGTGTGTGTGTGTGTGTGTGTGAGAGAGAGGGAGAGAGAGCGAGGGAGCATGAAAGCCAGCGTGTGTTTGCGTGTATGTCTGTGTATATGAGCGTGTGTGTGTGACAGAGGAAGAGCAGTTTTGTTTTAACCGTTGGCATCCGAGCTGAGAAAGTCTGTGTGCGTGTTTGTGTGTGTGCGTGCGTGTGTGTTTGTCTGCCTGTGTTTGTCTGATTGTCTGCATTTTTCTGTATATGTACATGTGTGTGCTTTTCTATGTGCTTGTGTGTGTGTGTGTGTGTGTGTGTGTGTGTGTGCGTGTGTTTGTCTGTCTGGGGTTTGTCTGTTTTCTTCTTCTGTGTGTGTGTATGTATATGCATGTGTGTGTGTGTATGTGTGTGCATGTCTGTGTCTATGTCTGTGTGTATGTGTTACCTGTGTGTGTGTGTGTGTGTGTATGCATATGTGTGTATGTGTGTGCATGTCTGTGTCTATGTCTGTGTGAATGTGTTACCTGTGTGTGTGTGTGTGTGTGTGTGTGTATCTATGCATGTGTGTGTGTATGCGTGTGCATGTCTGTGTCTATGTCTGTGTGTATGTGTTACCTGTGTGTGTGTGTGTGTGTGTGTGTGTGTGTGCGTGTGACGTGTCAGACAGTGTGAATGGACATGCAGGGTTTCTACAGCCATGTGTAAAGCTCTCAGAGGATCCCTGGACTGCAGGGCTCTGACGGACATGCGGCCGCAGCGCAGGCATGCAGGGGGGGCGTTTCTCCCAGAAATTCGTCTCCAACGTGTGATCTGTCATCCCAAACCCGTTTACTACATTTTAGCGGATCGCTCGAAGGTCGGCTCCTAGAGAACGCTTTCCGTTGCTGCCTCTCAGATGACCTTTGTGTCCCTCAGTTTTTCCATCTTCCCATGGCTCTCTCTGTCTCTGGCTCTCTCCCTCCATCTCTCTCTCTATCTCACCATCTCTCTCTCCCCCCCCCCCCCCCCCTCCTCTCTCTCTCTCTCTCTCTGTCTCTCTCTCTCTGTCTCTCTGTCTCTGTCTCTGTCTCTCTCTCTCTCTCTCTCTCTCTATCTCTCTCTCTCTGTCTCCACGTCTCTCCATGTCTCTACTAGGAAGGTTTTAATTAAGCTTGGAGCTTAACTTTCATTTAAGGTTTAATTTAACCTGCAAGTTAGTCTTGTTCTGCTTTCATATAGTCTTTTGTTAGACAATAACTATATATATATATATATATATATATATATATACAGAGAAAGAAAGAGAGAGAGAGAGAGAGAGAGAGAGAGAGAAGAGAGAGAGAGAGACATGAGACAACACATACGTACATAACACCTGCCAGTGTTAATAATCCAAAACTATATTTTGCGATAATTGGTATCATCAAAGTGTCAACGACTCAACTGGCACAATGTCAAACACACACACAAAATTGAGTTTTGTCGTTTGCCAGAGACAAAGTTAACACGACATTTCGACTGCAGAGAAACTCCAATCAGTAGGTTTGGATGCCAAGTAGCCGGAACCGTCCCGTTAACACCTCCTCCAACCAGTCCGACCAGTTCTCCTCCAGGAGCGAGTGTTTGTTCTTGGCCAGCAGCAGCATCTAAACTCCAGGCTTCGACTCCCTGCTCCCTGGTTGCCGTTGTTTTTCAGAGATAGCATCTCAACTATCTTGTCTGCTTCACCATGCGTGGGTTGTGTAATATCCACCACTCAAGCGGCGGAGAGTTTTTCCGCCATAGTATTTACCCTGAGTTGTTTTCCTGAAAGCCAGGACCGGCGGGGGAACTGTCCCATTGTGGCGGTCCAGAATATCCTGACCAGTATTTTACCAGTCAAACAGGAATGCTTAGAGGAGAATAGGAGCGCTGGCAGATGGTAGTTGGTTCCCAGCCAATGAGGACGGAAAGAAATTCTCGCCGGTTGGGTTTTAGACGCCGGCTTTCAGCCATTTATTTGGACGTGAAAAACATTTCAATAACAGGTATGGATTGTGACAGCGCTTGTGGGATTCAGGGCTGACACGAGCTCAGGCATCCTTTGTGCCCCCAAGTCTAAATAAACACTCGCGCTCTCGTTCTCTCTCGCTCTCTCTCGCTCTCTCTCGCTCTCTCTCGCTCTCTCTCTCTCTCTCTCTCTCTCTCTCTCACTCTCTCTCTCCCAGTGATGATCAAGATGTTGTTGACCCCTTGAAGGAACCCACCACCACCACCAGCCGCCCTTCTGACACCACAGAAGGACAGTGTGGACAGAAAGACCTCCACACAATGTCAAGACACAAAAAAGACCACCAAAAAATGAAAGGTTCAGGACAGAGACAGAGACAGAGACAGGGACAGAGACAGACACAGAGACAGACACAGAGACAGAGACAGACACAGAGACAGAGACAGACACAGAGACAGACACAGAGACAGACACAGACACAGAGAACGGGGTTCCCCTACTGCAGTCCACTCCAGTAAAATCACTCGACCATCGATGTGCTATAAAACATTTTTTTTCTCCAGCTCATAAAAACTGTCCAGAGTCTGCATGTCTCCTTTATGTGTGGCGACAGCGATACACCGCTCGGAGGCTGCGTGCGCCGGGGTCCTGAATGAGCCTACAGAGGAGCGGGGGGAAAAGAGGGACGTCGGCACAGGATGGAGTCTGAGGAGGAATTAGGGACGGGGGAAGCGAAACGCCCGGCCCCCATGAAAAGAAACATTGACCCGCCGGTCGGCGACTCTGAATGCGTTGTGGAAGCAGCCCTGAAGCACCGCCGCCCCGCCAAACGCCGTCGGTTCCCAACGCGAGATTCGGGTTTTTCTGTCACAAACACAGCGGCTCGGCACGATCTTCCTGACTGACTGCGACAGTGTCAGTGTCACACACACACACACACACACACACAGGCACACGCACGCCATACTGCATGTGTATGGTACAGTAGCATCACGTGTGCATTAGGGCTGCCCCCCGACTAAAGATTTTCTTAGTCGCTATTTCAAGCCGATAGTCGACTAATCGTCGCACTTTTAACGTAATTATTTCGATTTATTTTTGGGGGCATCAGAAATTGTTTTGAGTTCCAGGGCGAGAGGGTTATAACAGAAACACTGTTAACCTTGTGCTACTTTACAGATAATACAACACCGTAATAATCAGCCTTTAAAATATATTTTTCACAAGCACACGTTAACGGCATGGACCAAGCGGTTCTGAAGGTTGTCGGAACAACCAGGAAGGAGACATTGAACACTTTTAATAATCGTATTTAACCGTATAACTGCACACATCTTTATTTAAAAGCAAGCAAATGGAAAACATTCGTTTGTTTGTCTTTTGGTGTCCGGTGCGTGTGGATGTGCGGCTCCTCCGGCGGAGCGGTTCATGTTAATAGCGGAGTCCGGGAGGGTTAACCTTCACGGCGTAGTTACGAGGGATGTGCGACTATCATTTTAAAAAATACTAAAGTGTTTTTTAAAGTTAGAAAGATATTAGATATTCAACAGATATTCACGCTCCAAATTACAGTGATCAGACACGGGGAACTAAAGCCGCGATCACTGGTATTAGTCCCGCATTTTTAGCGGTGTCTACCTGCCTACCTGCCTAGGTGTCTACCTGCCCAGGTGTTTACCTGCCCAGGTGTTTACCTGCCCAGGTGTATTGGTCAGTATTTCTGCAGCGATGAGTTAAATCAGGGCTTGTTGCTCCACGGATGTATTCGGTTTGCGATGCTCATGCCTTCTTATTTTTATGTTTTACTTTTTGCTCGACTAATGAAAACGTATTCGACTGTCGATCGACTAAGCCAGGCCTGGGGAATCTGTTCCACAAAGGGCCGGTGTGGCTGCA
>JAOPHQ010005214.1:0-55000 GCA_030340625.1 Merluccius polli
TTATCGGTTAGACCGGCTACCATCTCCTCCTCCCCAGCCTATAATAACCACCACAGAAGCAAGCCACCTGCAGCCAATTCTCTGACAGAGGAGGAGGCGGGCGGAGGCGGGGGGGCGAGGGGGGCGTTGCCCGCCCCGACTCCCAGAAACAGGAAGCCGCTCTTTAAAGGCCATTTTCAGCCTACACTAAAACCCGTCTGTGTCCTCCTCTCGCTAACAACCAGCACTTAACTGAGCCAGACGACAACAAAGTCACACTTTGAAATGAAAAAAAAAAAAAAGCTGCCTTCCTTCCATGTTTTTGAAATGTCAAATTAAAATGTTGTATTAAAAGGAAATTGCTGGGAAAGTATGATATTTAGAGGATTTCCAAAAGATTGTATATCATTATTTTTTTTAAATGCAGTAAAATAGAAATACAATATATTTAGCCCCCCCCCCCCCCCCCCCCCCCAAAAAAAAGAAGGAAAAACACTTTTATTTGGTATCTTTTCCTGCTGACTGTTGTCTCTTGTCCGTGTCATTGCTCTCCTCAGCTGATCCCATCGATGTGCTGCGTTTGCTGGAGCTGTCGGAGGGCATGGAGGGCGTCGCCTTGGAAGCGGGCCTCTGTACCAACAGGAAGGGCGTGGAGGATGCAGACCTCGCCTACAGGATCAACCAAAAGATCCAGCTCAGCGCTCCGACCAAGCAGCTCTTCCCCGGTAATAGAAACCACACGACATCAAGTACATCCAATGATCCGATGATGTGCTATGATGTACGTAATTCATAATCACAACTTAACCGTCTTTGTGTTACAGAAGTGCAATTGTATTCACTTGAGAACATTTTCTTTTCTGCCATGATTTCTGAATTAACGAGATTAGTTTTCATGGAAAAAAGAAAAATTCTGCTCTGTTTTTCTGCTATAACGAGACGGTTGCTGCTGCTAATCAGCCTGACGCTCCAGCGGTGCTTTATGAGTTCAAGTACGGGGTCAATACCGGTACATGTTTCATGTGGTTAAGCGAACATAGCGGACATAATTTGGCATGTAAACATGTAACTAATGTTTCAGACACCTTATCTGTATTGACCCCGTGCAACAGCTATCTGCGCAGATGAGAGCTTCTCGCAGGAATCTCATTAATTAGGAAAAAAAGTGCAGACAATTTGTGAAAAGTGAATGCATTACGCTTCTGTAATCTATCAATAGGTACATTTATATATAAAGATTTCTATTTTGTAATGTAATATATGAGGTTTGCATTGAGCTTCCTTTAGATGAATCCCGCTTGTTTCATTGTTGTTATGGTTTATAAATGTTATAAACCATAACAACTAATAATTATGCTAACTCCAGTATGTAAAAGTCAGTGGGGGGCTTGTTATGAGTATGTTGCTACACGCTGTGCTCTAGCAACTGCTGCTTCAACATGTTTCCTCCCTGCTCCTTTCCTCTCCCCTCATCTCCTTTCCTTTCCTTTCTTTTCTTTTCTTTTCCTCTCCTCTCCTCTCCATTCCTCTTATCTCCTCTCCATTTCCTTTGTATTCCTCTTATCTCCTCTCCTTGAGGCCATCTCTTCATCTATTTATTTCTTTCCTTTCCTTTTCTCTCATCCACCCCCGCCCCCTTTCCCCTCCTCTCCTCTCCTTTTCAACGTTGCGTTGCCTTTGCCGCCGTCTGAGGCTCCGATGAGGAGTTTTGGGACGACCGCCGATCGTCGGACGCAGTATCGGCCGATACTGATCACCGAGATCGCACAAATTAAACCATAGCAGCCTACACTTGGTTATGTGGAGCAGCTTGGAGCTTAACAAATACACACCTGGTACAACTGCCAGACCGGTGAAGCCGTTTTAGCCGCGTGTAGAGAAACCGATCAAGCAATTTGGAACGAATATCGGCCGATAACGATCGGCGGCCGATCGATCGGAGCGGCCTCGCATCCGTCCGTTACCGCTCCTCCTCCTCGCCGCTCTTCTTCCTATGAATATGTCCTCCTCAAACCACCCCCCCCCCCCCCCCAGACTCCCCATTTCCGGAGGACTTCTCGGTGATGACCACGGTGCGGGCCAAGAAGGACGCCCAGTTCTTCCTGCTCTCGGTGTACGACCAGCAGGGGGTGCAGCAGCTCGGCCTGGAGGTGGGGCGCTCGCCCGTGTTTCTGTACGAGGACCAGCAAGGACGGCCCTCGCCGGAGGGCTACCCCTTGTTCAGGAAAATCAATCTGGCTGACGGAAAGTGAGTGTCATCCTCCTTCACCTTTTATTGTCAATTTCAAATGATATTGCTGAGACTGTATTTCCTTTTTTCTCTTTTCTTTTTTTTTTTTTTTTTACGTCTTGCTTGCTAAGCACTAAGGGGTTGTGTGTCCGGCTCTATAGTCTGCCTGTAGTGCGGATCTAATGAGTCTCAGGGCCACTAGGGCCCAAGAGTTTACCGGTAAGATCAAAATGCTGTACACGCTGCAAAGCCATGTTTTTGTCGTATCTGCAGAATGATGTGTGTCATCGCTTTCACAACGTTCAAATGATGAAGTTCTGCGGCAGGAGGAAAGGTTCTTGGCATGGAGGGACGGGGAGGAGGGTGGATGTTAATGTGTGCAATTTGTATTTATCAATACATGGACTCCATCTTCAGGTGTATTAGCTTCTTTATGGACCTTCAAACCCCATCCATTCCAGTTATAATCGTCTTTGCCGTTTTGCGGCACACAATCCCTCCCACGGATTCAAGTAGTATTCTTGCTCATTTACAGCATGAGACATTGTAATGATGAATTCCTGTTTAAAAAATATTAAATTAGCCTCAAAGGTTACCATAGTGCTAGATGAAACAGAGTATGGAAGTAGTTCTGAGCAGCGGGACTCGCTGTGACAGTTATTTATTTTTTACAGTCGAAGCCAGATATCACGGCCAACATTTTAATCTTTTAATCTTTTAATCTTTAAACACAGCATTACAGGAGTGATTGTAACTGTATGTTCAATTTCTCATTTTCGTCTGGTGTGCAATACAATTTTAATGTAAACGAAGAAACGAAGAAATGTAAATGAAAAAAGCAAGGTACTTATACATCTTTTTATAGAGGGGCATGATTGTCTCGTGACAAGAGAGAGTCGAAAAGTTTTGGTAGTCTAAGATGCCCTTATCAAGATGCCCTTATCTGTTCATTAAGGACATGTATCTAAAAAAAATCACATACGCTTGGATAAAAAACCAGACCAGAGGAACCCCCTTGCCTCCTCATTTGAACTGTTGCCATCTGGCCGATGATATCACCCCCCCCCACCCCCCCCCCCCCCCCCTACTGACTAAAAACTCATCCAAGTTTTCATTTGTACCTCAAGCCATTACGTTTTTACACGGTCAAGGACTAGCACCACCATGCACTTGAACCCACCCCTGGTCACCAAGGATACCCAAGAGTTGAAGAGTTGCGCCCCATCTTAGCTCGTTCTTTATTTTTTCCGTTTTTTTTCCCACGCCAAATTTTACTGCAAGATGCAGAGTATAGTATGTGTATGAGTAGTGGTTAGTAGTGATTCTTTGTGATATTATGATGTTATTATGCGGCAAAAGCAATTCATCTCAAAGTACTTCATCTTATGTGTGCATTTGTGTCCGTCAGGTGGCACCGGATAGCGTACGGCGTGCAGGGCAAGACGGTGACGCTCTACGTGGACTGTGAGGAGGTGGAGACTCTGGACCTGCTGCGAGGGGACAACGCCGTCATCAGCACGGAGGGCGTGACCGTGTTCGGGACGCGCTTGATGGACGAAGAGGTGTTTGAGGTAGGAGCATCGTTGCATTGTTTCTGCAGGTGTTGAGGTGAAAAAAACACTGACGGATAGTCGCCAGTGAAAAAAGCCTTTTAACCAAAAACATACACTATTCTGCCCCCATATAGTTGCATAGCAACCGGCCCCTAGGAGATTAAGAATACACAACAAGAACATTATGAGGCAGACAGTGACTCACACTCATTTGAATCATCCTTCAAAGCGGTCTAATAATTATTCGTTGGAGGTAATGTCTGACTAAATAAAATAAAACACACTGTGTGCGTGTGTGCCGGCGTCATTCATAAATTAACCACAATCTCTCTCAAATGCGGCACGTCTCAAACAACGACCCAGAGGGAGGGTTGAATTGGTGAGAAGTGAGTCGGGGGTTAACGTCATTTTGTGTGTGTGTGTGTGTGTGTGTGTGTGTGTGTCAGTGCGTGGATTAGATGAGTTGCGGTTAAGGTGACCGGGGTTTCCCCTGTCAAGCTGCGCCTGCAGAGGGGTTTAGCGAGGTAAACCGGGGGGGAGGAGGGGGAGTCGAGGGTCGATGGAAAGGTGTGGCGTGAGGGACAGCAAGGGGGCTGTCAAGACATGCCCCCCGTCTGCTATTATCTTTCCACACAGCCATTGCTAAAAAAACTAACAAAGAAAAACCCCTCCACAAGTCCCTGTTTGGATTTGACTTTAGTGCAGATCTTATGGTGACTCTACACTGAATGTATAGTTGTGTTTGCGTTTGAGTTTGTATGGGGGGGTGCGGTGTGGGGATGGGGGGGTTATAAGACTATTATTAGGCTACATCCACACTAACACTACCCCCTTGGCGGTTGAATTCCTCCAGCCGTTTCCTGTGGCAGCCCAGGTCAGGGGTGGCTCTGTCCTTATTATTGGTGAATCTGGGGACAGACTGGGTTCAATGGCGAAATGACTCAGTAATTCCCAGTGTGGTTATTCGGTCATTATGTGGAGTCATTGCTCCATCTGAAGTTGGATTTCCCCGCTCATTTACACGGCCACGGCGTTCCTATACCAAGGGGGAAATATTTAGGTTCGAACCTGAGATATATACAATTATATCTGGGATTAAACCTGGAAGTGGGACTCTGGGCTTTGAGTTCCTCTGTTTTCGGTTGAGTGACCGTTATTGTCATAAGTCGGTGTGTGTCGGCCTCCCGTGACAAAACACAATCTCTGCTCTCCCTTGTCGTTCCCAGTTGAGCCTCGGCTCTAAATCACTCGCCCACAGCCTGGAACAGATCAGCTTTACGCCCACACCCCCACACCCCACACACCCCTCTCTCTCTCTCTCTTTCTCCAACTCATGCCCTTCGGCACAGTGTCTGTTCACAGTTGGATCAAGAATGAAAAAATAAAGAAAAAGTGGCGGGAGAAGGGGAGGGAGGGAGGGAGGGAGGGAGGAAGGGAGCGAGAGAGCGAGACAGAGATGTAGGATGGAGGTGGGCTTACAGAAGAGGCCATCTTCCAGAGTCGCCTCCGGGGGAAGCAGATAAAAAAACGTCCGTGCCCCAGCCAACATTAAGCATAGCATGCGTTCCAGCCCTGGGAAAGTACAGAGGGAGCACCTTATTAGCGGTCCCTTTTTTGCGGCTTGATGGACACACGCGCAGGCAGGCACACGCACACACACCCACACACACACACACACTTTCTCCACTTTCACCCAGGGGTGGAAGCAGATGTCCTTTTTTTCTGCTGACACGAGCGAAACCACGCCTCGGGGTTTACTCACCTTGTCGATAAGTCCGACTTCTTTAAGCGCGTCGTCCGCGCCGTAATAACCCTCCCCTTCGGTTTTTTTTTTGCCCAAGTCCTATCATTACCTTAATTGCTTTTCCCATGCCCCCAAGTCATTCTCTACATTTCACCCCCCCCCCCCCCCCCCCCAGCCCCGCCCACCTTGTTGCTCTCGCACCGTGACACCAGGAAATGCGCTGTGTTTTCTTTTTATTGTGTAGTAGTAGTGTAGTAGAGGAATAAAATGCTGGATTTCCTGTCACAATCCCAGGCACCGCACATGGACATTTATTTATTAGAGGCCCAGGAGCAGACACATCTGTTCAATTTGAAGCGGGACAGTGGCGAGCGTCTAAAGACCCTGATAAATGTCCATGTTTGGTGTGCTGTAAAAGTCACGTCTCGCAGTTTTTTGCCCTTTTAGCCACATACAGTTGCCGTTCATCATTCTCCCACAAACTGAAAGACGATTACACTTACTGGTGACTAATACAATGCATCCATGAGTCCTCTGGTCTGACCGATGTATTTGTTTCATGTGATGCGTCGGGTGTATGAGCAAGCAGGATTTATTTATTTATTATTTTTTCCATGTGGTGTGTTTGTGTATTTAAGCCGAAATCTTCTTTGGCCCAGGTTGGCGAGGTATTCGGAGGGGGGCAAAAAAAGAGGCAGAGGTGGTTGAGTGATCCGATCTCACCGATAAGCTATATATATATATATATATACATATATAGCTCCAGTATGTACACAAACACGAATACATGCTTCTGTTTATTGGAGAGGCATAGCATTGTGTGACCCCCGGGGTCTGGCTGGTACCAGGGGACTCCCCGCATCAGTGAAGCGCTCTGTGTCCAGGCCTCTGGTTCCCAGGCCCGGGGTCCTGGGTCTGGGGGAGGATGAGGAGGAGGCGGAGGAGGAGGAGGAGGAGGAGGGCAGTTCTTCCGGCCCGGTTCCCCCAGCGCAGGAGCCCGGCGTGGGAGTCTGGGGACCACGCTCAGCCCACGTAATATTCTCTATTGCTTCCAGATTGCCTCCAAAAAATGCTCCGGCGTTCCTCAGCGCTCAGCTGTGCAAGGCTGTGCTTGCATTTTGAACTTCGGCAAATATGGGAGTGAAACGTCCTCCAGTGTGGGTTGCGTTGCGCTACTCCTTGGCCGCTGTGTGCCCCGCTCACGTGCTTCTCCAACAACACCGACGCTGATGTATCCATGCCAGTGTTTATTCCTGACATCTGATCTTTTCCATTTGAATTAGCAGTTGTGGTGAAATGCTTCTGGCTTACTGGCGAAGACATGTCGAAGCCCTGACTTTTCATCCATGTTGTATAAGGCCGGCTTTATCTAAGCCATCAGAATACAATTCCCATAGGAAAAATCCCATCGTCGGAGAATGACATTCAATTTCGTCGAGGTTCGCTGTAGGTATTATTTCCCTCGCCAATGATTTCTCGCGGAATCGAGGTCAGATGTTCTTCGTTAGCAGACGAGCATCTGTTACACTTCAGGCAAAAAATAAAACACCAACTAAGGACCGACGAAATGCTGTTTCGTTGCAGTGAGCCATCTAGCTTCGAACAAACAACCGCATTCTCTGTCGACCACAGAGAAGCCAGACATCATTGTTATGACTCACCCTTGTTCGTGTCCTATTAGAGGCCTAGCACTTATTAAGTCAGAGGTGTGTGTCTGGTGGAGACGTGACTGGAAGTCGGTGGTCAAAGCTGCAATTATAACGCAGGGACACATTTGCGATGCACCGCCTGCAGGTTAAACCCACAGTAGTACGTTGTGCATGGCTTCCAGAAACCGGAGCATGTTGTCCCACAACTGACCTATATATGTGTCTCAGTGCAGGGGGGGGGGGGGACTTTGTGTGTCATAGATGCCTTGTCTTAGAAAAAAAACATTGCCTACCTTGTCATAGATAAGTGCCTTCAGTGGTTTCCTGTTCAGTGCCACACACACACAGGTTTCCCCTGATACATTCAAAGCCATTTCAGCTGAAGAATGATGGTGGAGTGTGCATGGGAGACACAGTAACAGTAACATGAGGCAGGAGGCTGGGGTCATCTAGTGGTTAGGATGTTTCACTCACGCATAATACGGTCTGGGTTTGAACCTGAGAATCCATACGTCTACTTGCAGGTATCCTTGAGTGTGATGCTCAGCCCCTCGCTGCTCTTTGAATTCAATGTATCTCGAATTCATCTCAGAGTTGCTTCGGATCAAAGTGTCTGCTTAACATGAGAGCGATGAGCTATCAATTGTTTAAATTCACATTTAAAGCATTAAAGCAAAGCTTATTGTTTCCTTATTGTGCACTTTCATGAAGTATCTTTTAAGACATATTTAATACATATTAATAATAGTGCCAGCATGTTTATCTACCGCTTAGAAGACTTAATTTGAATTATATGCAAAGGAGGACGAGCTGGTCGGGGAGTGAGTTCACAACCAGTTCATACGTTGATCGAGTGCATTTGTCTGGCCTCTTAATTCCTCTTTAATGAATAACAATGATACCATAATAACTGCTTTATCGAGTGTATAATCTCTGTACGAATTGATCACAGCTGCGCAAGCTGCCTCCAGATACCGTCGCACACGCTAATGTGTACGTCGCTTTTCTTTCAATTTCCACAGATCCTTATCCTCTTCCTTTCCAATTTCAATGCCCCAGGGATGTTTGAATTTAGTTTACATGACATTACCAGTGAGCAATATCGAGCACATCTTGTATCCCATGAGGGCCCAGACAATGCAGCTTGAGCGTAATAGTGTACAACGTTGATGAGGACATTCGGAAATTGGTTTTGTTTTGTCGGTGTGTGTGTGTGTGTGTGTGTGTGTGTGTGTGTGTGGGGGGGGGGGGGGGTTAATAGGAGCGACTCCAGGATGATGTGTACACAGTAGTTAGTTAGGGCTTCTGGGCTCGAATGGGAAGTGGAAGAGTTCTTGACATGGGGGTGAGAGGGAGCAATTTGACTGTTACGCGCACACAAACGCCTCCCCGCTAAAACCATGGAAACACAGGGAGAGGGGGGGACAACAAAGTACGAGGAGAAGTATGCAGGAGGCGCGGTCGGCGGCCGGAAATGCCAGAACATTTGTGTCATTAGCAACCACCATTGGGCTGGTTTTAAATGTTGATGAGGCATTTGTATCCAAATTGAATGTTGTATTTCTTGTGATGTGGTCCAGGGTGACATACAGCAGCTGCTGATTGTGGACGATCCCATGGTGGCGGCAGACTACTGTTTGAAGTACATCCCAGACTGTGACTCTCCCCTGCCCTACAACACCCAGACCATGGACCCCCATGAGGTTAGTACTCACTACAAACACATGACACACACACAGGGATGCAAACAACTGGCTTTTCGGCCAATGTGGCTTTTATGACCTCAATTTGGGTGGCTTATGTGAATCGTCTGGATCCGGATGTTGACGTACGCCAAATAGAAAGCCAAGCATGTGAACAGTACAATTGTTTAGCAACGTTGAGTGGGAGGATTTATATGCGCTCAGCCCCTCCCTACTTTAAAGCGCAGCGTCAATTCCCCCCGAATGGAAAGATCAGCCGAGGTAACATTTTGCTGACTGATATTGTTGGATGTGTTTTTAACTTTAGCTGGCCCTGTAGGGACCATTTGTCCTGAACTTTAAGTTACTTACAATAAGTAATTAAGAGTGAGTGTAACTTTTTTAACTGCATTTTAAGGGAGTCTATTATGTAGAAATATGACATGACTGATGATAATCAGTCAACCTTAAAAAATGTGTGCTGGGCATCCGGGACCTCCCTCTCCTCTGTATACAGTCCAAAGTAGTTTGGACTGGCCCTATATCAACAACATATATATTTTTAATTGTATTATTTCTGGAATTAAAAAAAAGGGCGAATTTATGTTTCGACTATCCTTATCATGATAAATGAAGTAAAAGATTGGACTGAGCTTCACTCGTTACTACAAGTGCAACACAAATATGAAGTGAGGACAGCGATGCGTTGTTGCTCTCGCTCAGTTCTGTCATACTCCAAATAATACAAATAAAGTTTGTTAAAAATGGGATCAAGTCATTATAGTAAGGCTCAGCAATAATAAGGAATTAATACACTACACACAAACTAAAATGAACAAAAATATTGTTTTTCACCTCCCTGATGAGTGATAAGACTTGCGTATCTACCCACCCTGATACAGTGGGGGGGTGGGGGGGGGGGTGGTGGTGGTTTGCATTAGTTTGTGAGGCACCAATAAACACAAAAGAAGAAGAAGAGTACGCTACGCAACATTTATTGATGTTGTCGCTCCAGTGTAGAAAAGCACGCTAATCGCAAGATCCCAAGCCCATACAATGGAGTCGACCTTTGCGCTATGCCTACTGGTATTTTGGAGGGGTAATTTGGGGTCCTTAGTGTGAAAGCGCCGTAAATAGTAATTTTTTTTAAATTCTGTGTTATCACTGGGGTGAGGTTGTCACCAGGTCACTTGGGCAGAAAATATACCCTCCCCAAAAAATATCCTCTGGGACCTCACCTTTAAAACAGTGGTGCTCACTAGTTTGCATCCTAGTTATATAAACTCATCAAATACAATGGATTTATTAACTACTCACAGATTCAGGTGGAACAAATGAATAGAAAACATTTAATGAACAGGGACCCATTGTCTAACAACCTGCATATGGTTATGATATTTCCTAAACAGCGTTGCAATATTTTAGTTTTTTCACACACACACACACACACACACACACACACACACACTGGCAAGATGTCAGTCGTACTCACCGAATAATATACTGACACCCACTGGGAGACCACAGATTTAACACCCACACCCACCCACACACGCACACACACACACACACACACACACACACACACACACACACACACATACACACACAAACACACACACACACACACACACACACACACACACACACTTTTCTACTGTTGACAGACTTGAGTAATCCAAAATATAACACTGCAACTTGGCCACCGATGACATTTTTAAGTAAACCCAAATGAAGTGAATGGGATTGTGAGATCACTGTTCATCAGGCCTGATCCGTCTTGCTCACCGTCTGGATGGCTCTACACACGCACAGCTTTTCTTTTCTGTTCTTTTCCCTTTATTATTTTTTTTACAAAACATCCATATTCATTTTCGATGTTCCCTTTTTTGTTTTGAAGTCGAGTTGCAAGTCGCCTCAGCCACGCTGCGGCGCTCCGGTGGTCATGTTGAGACATCATCAAATCCCCGGTGTCAGCTTGGGCTACGGCGGACCGTTCCAGGCTTGCAGAGCTCAGCCTTTAACTCGGAGCCAACTAATAACAGGGAGAACGACGATTGCATACGATTAATGTCCTGCGCCAAGAGGAGGTCTAAGCGCCTGGCGGGCGTGAAGCCCCTCCAGGAGGTGCTTAGACAGTCCATAGGGATGTGTGCGCTGTGTGTGATCTCTCTCACACACACACACACACACACACACACACACACACACACACACACACACACACACACACACACACATATATACACTTCGGGAAACCTGCATGCTCTCAAACACACTTTCAAACGCACGCACACACGCAAGCACACACACACATACATCCGCTCACACATACACTTTGGCAAAGTCACGCACTCACACACGTTCAAACACACACACACACACACATGCGCGCACACACACACACACACACAGCTAAGGTCCTAACAATCCGGTAGGATAGCACAGCTATTCCTCACCTCACGCTCGCAGGGGTCATTTGATCAATCATGAAGGTGAGCAATGAGCTCCGTGCCCCGACCTTCAGCACACCCCTGACCCACTTCCCATTCATTTTTCTCTCTCCCACACACACACACACACACACACACACACACACACACACACACACACACACACACACACACACACACACACACACACACACACACACACATATACAAACAAGCACATGCACACTGACACACACTGACCCTGTTTGCGAAAAATCCTAAATCACATCATCAATGCCGCAGCACAGTCCGGGTTTCCAAAAACGGGAATTCTCAGACGGATAACCCATCCGCCGTCACACAGGGCACACAGGGTCTATTTTGCTCACTTGGCTGGGTAAACTAAGAAGAATTAGCACTTGTCGGTGAATAAGGAGAGCGCCCTTTGACCTCCTGAGCAAATAGGTCCTATTCTTTGACCAGGAAAGAGTCACCGCTGATTGCCCTACGGCTGTTTGCTCGTTGCTATTTATTGTTTGCTTTAGCGTGCTCAGCTGGAGCCACGCTGCGTCTGACTCGAGACGCCAGGCCTCCGAGGAGCCGACTGTCTTCCTGACCCTGGTTATTGCCTCAACTGTCTCTGTACTCACAACAATTATGTTTTCTCCCCTCCCTCCCTCCCTCCCTCCCTCCCTCCCTCCCTCCCTCCCTCCCTCCCTCCCTCCCTCCCCCCACCCCCCGCCTTTCCTGTACCTTCACCCTTTAATGTGATTCATGTTTTTGCCACAAAGATTTCCCAACCTCAGCCGCTGCCGCCAAGCGCCCAGCCCCAGGAAACAGTCGAGAAAGTCTCGAAAAAAGGCAGGAAGGGCAAGAAGGACAAGAAGAACAAGAAGAATAACAAGAACAAAAAAAACCGGGACAAGGGCTCCAAGGGCAAAGGCAAAGGCAAGGGTAAGAGGAAGAAGAAGGACAAAGAGCAGCTCCTCGAGGACGGCTTCCTCAGCGTCTCCACGCCGTCGCTGGCCGAGTTTCTGTCCCAGGAGCCGCTCCCGCCCACCGAGTCCCCCGGAGCCCCGGAGGCTCTGGGGCTCTGGGGCACCGAGAAGCCGGACGCTGAAGGCCTCGCCGGGACCTTCTTCTCGGAGACGCCCCCCACCCGCGAGCCCGACTCCGCCGCCGCCGCCGCAGAGGACCTCCGCCCCACTGCGGTGTCCGCCGCACCGCTTGAACCCAAGGTTGGAGTGGAGGTAGACCGCAACGTCTTAATGACCCCCCCCCCCACCACCACCACCACCACCGCCTTCTCCTTCCTTTCCCCTCACTCCCCTAACTGAGCACTGCCCTACTACCACCACCTAACTGTAGAGAGCACTACTTCCCCTCCATCACCACCACCACCACCACTAACCAGCACTGCCTTAATCATGCCCTCCACCCCTGACCCGTGTGGAGAAATTCCCCATCTGGAAAAAACGCATCCGTTGTGTGTGTGCTTGTGTGTGTGTGTGTGTGTGTTTGTGAGCATTTTGTCCTTTTTTGCAGTGCTTTTGGTTGAGCAGGAATCCTGCTGTCTTGATTTGATTTTCTCTAATAGTTCCTTCTGCAGGAACGTTGGACTGTCGCCACATGCGGTTGCTTCATCACGCCACTAATATCGCAGTCTCATAACATGTTCCCCAGGCGTCTTGTGCGTTAAACTAATTCTCCCCGTCACAGGGCCGTATGTTTATGATGCGCTGCTGCCGTCACTAATCGCACCGCAGCAATGTCACGAACCGATCATCTGTCGCCTCGCCGCAATCAACACCCACATGCGTGCAGTCGTTTATAATGAGGCCGGGGCGAGCGGTGGCGCGGTGCCCACAGAAAAGCGCGTCCTCCGTTCAGTGTGGCGTGACTCGACCTGACTTGAGTGTTTGCCGTGTGTGTGTGTGTGTGTGTGTGTGTGTGCCGATGTGCAGGAGGACAGACCACTCAAGAGGCCCGTGGTGGAGGAGTACAGCGATAGCGACCTGTATGACGATCTCTCAGTTTCCACGGTAACCGTGGGTCCCAATGTTACGGAGTATGAGGTGGGTCTGTGGGCTGTGAGATAATCAGGTTTTTTTTTCTTCGCCATAGCACTGTAAAATGTAAATGTTGTTTTTATTAGTGGCATCTATGCAGTTTTCCAAAAAAAAATTGTAATATAGATTTTTTTGCTTTTGAATATCCTATATAGAGCTTTCTATGTTTGCTGTATTGAAGCTTGCTGTCATATTTTTCCTCTTTTATTTGGCTGATATCTGACACAAGATTGATATATCGTCCCAGTGGCATCAGTGCATCTCTAACTCCTTTCAGATGTCGCGGTTTAAATTTTTAACATCATCTACACATTTCACATCTCTCGCACGCTCACAGACGCTGGAGTATGAAGACACGACGAACGCCACGTCCTCCTCCGAGTACGAAGAGTACGAGATATACGAAGACGCCTACGGCTTCGCCGAGCGAGAAGGAGCCCAGACATGGGATGGAGAGGTGAATATAGATGGAGAGGCCTCTACGCGTTCCCCCTTGATGATCTCCTCGAAGCACACTTAACCTATGAGACCGGGGCTGTGTTGCGAGCGTTCGTTGCTCGCCGGCTGAAACAAAGTGATGAACTGAACTGTCTCTCTCTGTCTGCCTGTCTGTCTGCCTGTCTCTCTCTCTCTCCCCCTCAGGCACAGCGAGCAGAGAAGGGCCAGAAGGGAGAGGCGGCGGTGGTTGAACCGGTAATCCATGAGTGTCTGATTCTCTTGGTCTGAACGATGGCTCCTATGCTCATGATATAACTCATATATATAACTATCTTTCACTGTGTGTGTGTGTGTGTGTGTGTGTGTGTGTTGACCTACAGGGGGCATTATTGGAAGGACCTCCCGGCCCCCCCGGACCAGAGGTAATCAAAACCAGTGGTCTTGTGGTGTCGTGGAATCTAATAAAGCATATTTGATAGCATATTTTCAACTCATGACCATGTGTTTATGTGTTTTTGTAACTCCCCATGACTGTGTGTGTGTGTGTGTGTGTGTCTGTGTGTGTGTGTGTGTGTACATGTTCGTGTGTGGCTGCCTGTATGTGTGTATGTGTGTGTGTGTGTGTGTGTGTGTGTGTGTGTGTGTGTCTGTCTGTGTGTGTACACATGTTCCTGTCCATGTTCGTGTATGCCTGCTTGTGTGTGTGTGTGTGTGTGTTTGTGTGTGTGCGTTTGTTTTCCCCCCCACAGGGTCTCCCCGGTATACTAGGACCGACCGGCCCCCCAGGACCCATGGGAGACCCTGGTGAACTGGTGAGTGTCTCCGCAGTCCTCTCTGGGCCTCCCAGTGCTGAACCCACTGGCCGGCCTGACTGCTGGGAAACATGTCAGCTTGACCTCAGTTGGACCCAACATCAAGTCCCAGGGTGGGCCTGTGGGCCCGGCTATGACCTCAGATACCGTATATTAGTATGTATCCATGGAAACGCAGCGACCTGGTTGACTGTGCTCGACCTGCTGCGCTTCGGCGACGGTGCACACGGACATGGCTGATTCATATGTGAAATATTCTCAGACATTACCATAAACATTCTTCGTGTGTGTGTGTGTGTGTGTGTGTGTGTGTGTGTGCGCGCGCGTGCATCTTTGCGTGTGCATTTGAGTGTGTGCTTGTGCTGTTTGCCTTTTTCTTTGGCAGCAATTTCGTAGACTTTACAAAGCTTAGAAATACACACGTACACTACACACTGACAGATGGATCGTTTCCCATAATGTTTATGGTTTTCGTTTTAACGTGCGCATTCACAAAGATGTTGATCGCTATTGCATATTCTTTCTTTCTTTCTTTCTTTTGTCTTTCTTTCTTTCTTTCTTTCTTTCTTTCTTTCTTTCTTTCTTTCTTTCTTTCTTTCTTTCTTTCTTTCTTTCTGTATTTCTTTCAAAGGCATCACTTACAAATACAAGAGTGTTGTCGCTAGAGTGCCTCTAGATTGCAAAGCAAACAAGGTTTTCTTGTTTACTTCTGGCCGCACAATACGCTAAGCAGGAGCAAGCGGTGTGTGTGTGCGAAATTCATCTCTGATGAAAACGCCTTTCAAAATGTACATGCTCACAATCAAACCAAGCATTACACATAGTTAGAGATCCAGGGTTTTGCGCACATTGTGCTCCTCGAGGATGAATTTACCGGTACTGAAGTATACCAAATATATAGCCTGAATATTTTATTTTTTTAGTTTACTCTTCGTCCCTTCAAGCAGCAGTAGACTCATGTTTGCACTGTCACGAATGAACTGACTGATGTCTTTAATGTTTTTAATAATTTATTATGGTATGGACTGGAGACTTCAGGCAGAAATGTGTTGACAGGGAAAGAACTGCAAGAGATGTTTTCACCATGATTACATTTTTTGTTTTACCGTTAAAGGAATAACGCCGGCTAAAACGCTGTTTGACATTGTTATAAAATGTCAAACATCGATTTCCTCTTCATTCATTTTTCCTTATTTGCCGGTGGCTGTCATGTCACATCAGGAGGCAACATTCTGAAAATTGCACATTTATAAATTGAATAAATTAATCAAATGTATTAAAACGATTTGTATAACGAGCTCTATTATTAATTGTGAAGGCCAGCTAGACATTTGGCGGTATGCTATGAAACAAAATGTAATATATCGACCGTCCCTTCGTGGCAACGGCCGCAGGATCAGAGAGCCGGTGACTCGGCTGGGAGAGTTAGCCTGGCGATGCTAATGTTAGTCGTGGCTGAGCTCGCCGCGGCTAACATTAGCTTAGCCGGTGGCGCCTTCTACAACCCTGAATGGCAGCTTTTTTATTCGGCGGCTGGATTTCAAACGTGTGTACCCCCTCGCTTTCGGGTCCCGAAGCGGGAAAAAAGGAAACCGTTCGCAGAGTTGTAGCCAAGAATTTTGGTGAACATTTCGGTATGCAGCCTATCGCCGAGGCCAGCGAGTTCACGCTCGAAGAAGAAGAACAGGGATATCCAATGAATTGCTGCGTGACTGGTCCGCGGCCGCATGTCGAAACCTAGATGCTAGGTCATATCTGGGCTCCCCGTTGCCAGGGTTACACACACACACACACACGAACACACACACACATGCGGGCGCATGGACGTACACACACGGCTGAAGGCCACTGAGTGTAGACACCCGCAAACACACACCCACACACACACAAACATACACACGCACACAATCTCACCTACCCAATATGACGTCGATGTCATTTCTCTATAGGGCCCCCCCGGACGCCCGGGCCTGGCGGGCGCTGATGGGATCCCGGGTCCTCCAGGCACCCTGCTGATGCTACCAGTAAGAAGAAACACCACCGAGCATTGGTTTCTCTCTTCCCCCTCCGGGCCGCCACACACACACACACACACACACACACACACACACACACACACACACACACAGTACAGAGGATCGCCACGAGGGGGAGCTGTGTGACTGAACTTCATTTGCATTCGTCACGCCGGGGCGGCGAGAGTGTGTCTCTAATCCTGTGCTTTCCATCCCTTTCCCCGCTCAAGTTCCGGCACGGCGGGGACGCTCAGAAGGGCCCGGTGGTCTCCGCCCAGGAAGCCCAAGCGCACGCCATCCTCCAGCAAGCCACGGTATAGTGAAACGAAACCCCCCCCCCCCCCCCCCCCCCCCCCCCCGAAAGTCATAGCGAGAACAAGTTACAGGTTTACGAATAACCGCACTGGTGTAGACGCAGTCGTTATTGATTATCGACGTCGTCTCATCTTTTCCCCCAGATGTCGCTGAAGGGACCTCCGGGGTCGCTGGGTATGGCGGGGCGACCCGGACCAATGGTAAGAGAGCCGTAACGGACCCGGATCACACCTCAAGCACTCCTAAAATCCTCCTTTCATATACCTCTATCCCTTCACGCCGCATATACATTTGTTGTGCTTTGATGCTACGATTCTCCATTCTGTACGGCGAAATCTGATCGAAGACGATCGATTGATGAGCTGCAGTGTGTGACTGAGCGACGTTAAACGGACGTCGTCGTCGTCATCAGGCGGCGGTGGCCATGCTTTGCGTTGAAAACCGCATGTGTTTCGCGTTGCAGGGTCTTCCCGGCTCCTCCGGCCTGAAGGGAAGCAGTGGAGAAAACGGCCCTTCTGTAAGACCCCCCCCCCCCCACACACACACACACACACACACACACACACTGTATGTTTACTCTGCTGTATCTCGCTCTCTAATCTCTCCCTCTCCGACTGTGTCTTCCTGTGGTCCTCCTATGCAGGGTCCCCGCGGAGCAAATGGCCCTGAAGGAATCAACGGCAAGGCAGGAAAACGGGTGAGACAGACAGACAGACAGACAGACTGTCCTCCATAGTTGTAGTTTTTTTGTGATTTTTGTAATTGTGAGCTATATACAGTATCTGCTCGTGTTTTGTGTTTTGGCATCATCTCCTCAGGACATGTACTGTATCTGTATGTCTCTGGGTTGTGTGTGTGTGTGTGTGTGTGTGTGTGTGTGTGTGTTGACTTGTTGATGTATGTTTTTTTGTTTCCCAGGGGCGGTCGGGATCAGACGGAGCTCGCGGAGCACCGGGTGAAACAGGTGGCAAGGTTCGTTTTTTGTTTTTTTCTCTCTCTCTTTCCCGGGAAAATGAAAAATCACCACCGCTCCGCATTGCAGTAGCAGATAATCAAACAACATAATTGGCTCGACCCACCACCGGAAGAAGAAGAAGAAGAAGAAGAAGAAGAAGAAGAAGAAGAAGAAGGAGGAGGAGGAGGAGGAGGAGGAGGAGGAGAAGAAGAAGAAGAAGAAGAAGAAGAAGAAGAAGAAGAAGAAGAAGAAGAAGAAGAAAGCTGAAGCAGTCAATTGATTTGTTTGTTTTGCCAGGGATACAAAAAGAGAGCGTGTCAATACATATCTCCATAAGTCTTTCCTCATACACTTTTTGTTTCACGGCCCGCGTCCGCCCGTTTTTTCTTTGCCGCATTACCCCGCCAACTGTCCAAAGTCCTCAGTTTGCCAGGAAGTATTCACCCAACGCCCAAACATCGTTGACAAGGCGACGCGGCTCGATGACTAACAGCTGCGGGGACGGTGTCGGTAAATAAATCAGCCTCCCCCGATATTAAGCTCCGCCGAACAGCAGGTCTTCATCAGTCAAGGCAACGTTTAAGCAGACCTCCAGCTAGCGCAGAGCTCTCCCTTCGCTCCCGACCGAGCTGCATGCTCACAGCAGATGGAAACCTTCGTCAGGACGATGGTGTTGATATGTGTGTGTGTGTGTGTGTTCTGGCACATGTGTGTGTTTGTGTGTGTGCGTGCGTGTGTGTGCGTGCGCGAGTGCGAATCTGTCGTCTTTACGTATTCATGTGTGCGTCGTTTACACCGTTTCCATGCTGCATGTTGTGTGTGTGTGTGTGTGTGTGAATTTTTTTTGTGTTACATGCAAGCACTTGTTTTCATCATCTCAGAGAGCGTAATCGCAAACGCTTGGCCTTTATTTCCTTTCCAGGGCGACAGAGGCTTTGACGGGCTGCCAGGTCTCCCGGGAGACAAGGGCCACAGAGTGAGTGAGCATGTGGGAACAGAACCACCCGAAAAAATTGCTTTTATCTTTTTATCTTTTTTTTATTTTTTTCCCCCCATCCATCAGCATTTGCTCACGTTGATGCATTTGTGGGGCGTGAGACGTCCTTGCGCCTCAGACATATTAGCGCAGGAGCCCATTTGTATTACCTTGCGAGGAGGACACGTTGTGCGAGCGCTTTAGTTTCTCTCAACATGTTTTGAATTTTTTGTTGTTGTTTTTTTTTTCCCCCACCCCAAGGGGGAAAGAGGCAAACCCGGTCCCCACGGGCCCTTCGGAGATCCAGGAGAGAAGGTACGCATGCATGCCAAAGTCAATTAAAGTAACCCCGGTAGTTCGCAAAAATAAATACAAAATGCACAAAACGGCATCGTCATCCTTCCTCACAAAGCCCCGGAGGCCGTTCGAAAGTCCAGACCATTCTTCAAATCCGGATTAATTCAGCGCGTTACAGCAGTGGTTCCCAACCTCAGGGGTCGGGGACCCCTGATATGCATACGGGGTCACACAGGAGTTTGCTGACATAAGCTATAGCTGCTTTGATGATCCTTTTTCAGCAAACCATTTCTTTCTAAAAGGTCTATCTATACACACACGAACCGACTTGCTTAATCATTCATAGCCACAAGCAAACTAACTACTAATCACTTAGTGTGAAGTAGAGCGGTGCGATTACGTTCACTGGGACGTTGATATTACCGGCAGATGTTGATTGGGTGATAAAAAGTTTTGTGTGGGAGCGGATGCACGGCAGTAAAAGTTGGGGTTGCTAAACCTTTTTCAGAGCTGGAAACGAGGTGACGGGGGCCAAAAAAAATGGTGTGGGAATCCGGCGTTACAGTACAGCTGATGCCGCGGGTCAAGTAGACGGCGCTACTGAATGAAAGGAAGTAGAATAGGCCATATATACGCTATAAAATAGCGCTTTCATGCTCCATCTCGCTATGCTGGCCTCGGATCAGTCGGTATCAAGCTATTCAACGCGGATAAAAGCTACCGGCCACTTTGCATGTAAATGAATGTGCGGGGATACAAAAACGTGCCCTGTTCTGTTGTTTGGGGCGGGCTTTGATCCGGATCGTCTGGTAGTGCGAGGTCGTAACGGTTCGCTTAGAGAGGAGGCTTCAAGGGTCCCGTGTATGGCGGGGGGTTTATGTTAAAGATTGAAATGCGATTGTCATGAGATTGTTTTACATCGTTTTCCTTTCAGGGTTCCGACGGACCAATCGGGCCGAGAGGGCAGCCCGGCGAACCTGTGAGTAACGAGTTCGAACGCACGCACGCACACACACACACACATGGACGCATGCACACGCACGCACACACGCGCACGTGCGCACACTGAGCAATGACACCTCTATACAACACAATACAAGATTGCCTCTCGTTGGAGAGCACCGATTGCAGGTTAGATTTGAGCTCTATGAATTACAAACTATAATCAAGTCTCCAAATGCTAGCAAATACCCAACCCACCTATGCATTACATTCAATTCTGTGGTATTTTTGTCTGGCACATCTACAAAAACAGAGATACGAGGGTTATTATATTCATTATATTTCATTCTATTATTTTTTTCGACTAACTCTGTGTGTCTAGTCCATCTGGCGAAGCCCGGAGAACCCTCAGCGGGTTCACAGGAACTTTCCAGAAAAGCATCCCAGAGTGTTGCTGCCGCAGCAGTCATGCGGGCTGATTAGCTGTGACTCACATTTTATCTCCTCACCCAGCAGGTGAGGATCAGACTCGGTGGGGGTCTGTCCGTCTAAATGGATCACCTGGCTGGAGGGAGGGAAACATAGACGGAGAGAGAGAGAGAGAGAGAGAGAGAGAGAGAGAGAGAGAGAGAGAGAGAGAGAGAGACAGAGAGACAGAGAGAGAGTATAGAGAGAAAGTGATAGATAATACGTCGTAGTACAGCTGTGATAAAAAAAACAAACGCAAAAAAAACCCAAGATGGATGGTTTGGAGGTGAGTGGAGAGGAAGGGGAAGGAGATGGATCAGCATTGGGAGTGGAAAGTTTAATACGTGAAATACAGAGGAGGTAAGATAAAGATATACTTGTGAGAGATTTGATGATTAAGTGGCGAGGAAGATAAGAGAAAAGGGATGTAGACGGAAGATAGGAAGCAGAAGAAGGTACAGATACAAATCCGGGGGCCTGAATGATTTTATTTCCATATCAATCGCCTCCCAGGAGATCACAGATGTGGAACAGGTGGCTTGGCCAGCCTACAAAGAGACACGCTGAAAGGGAAAAAACTATCAAACAGATACACGCACACACACACACACACCTATATGGCACATGCATACACACACACACACACACACACACACACACAATATTTTAATATAGACAAACACATACAAAATATTCAGCCTATCTCCCCCTCTATGGCTCCCCCTGTCTTTCCCTTTCTCTCTCTCCTCTCTCTGCCCATCTCCCTGTTTATCTCTCTGTCCCTCTCTATCAGTAAGCCACAGGTCTGATTGGCCTTTTAGTATTCCGCACCCACACCGCCTCATCTGTAGTCCAGATAAGTGTGTGTTGTTGACTGTTCGCTGTGCTTTATCTCCAGGGCGCGCGGGGTCTCGTCGGACCGAGGGGCTCGCCGGGACCACCGGGCCAGCCTGTAAGTCCACGCCGCGTCACGACCGACGGACCGCAGCTACTTGTAGTTCATTCAACTCTCCGTCACGGTGGCACTCTGAACAGTATTAGCTATGATGGAAACCGCTAATGGAAAAAAATGACGCCCACCTATTAGTGTTTTTAGTACATCACGGAGTACATCATTAAGTCATTCGTCGTTAAGGAGCTGGGAGGGGTGAGGTGTCTGGCACACAACACTGTGGGAATCGAACCCAGTATCTTTCAGCTTTGTCCCGCCCACCGATGTAAATAACCAGTAATACATTTTAAACTACACTGGAAATCCCAAGGACACGGTGTCCAGTGTCACATGCATGTAAGGACGTTTTTTTTGTATGTAATGGACATGTACTGTATGTCATGGAAAACGCTGATGTTGATTTATCTTCCCCCACCGCTACTTTCTTTTTCCTTCAGGGTATCCATGGCATTGATGGAGTGCAGGGGTCAAAGGGCAACATGGTCAGTACCGCCGTCGTTAACGCCGCACGCCACACCTCATTAAGCGTAAATTAGCATAACGTGATGGAAGAAACGACAACCTGCGTTAAGTGAGCTGCGCTGGATTTGGGTCTTGAGTGCAGATATGAACGCAACATTGAAAGCCAGCCACCGGTTTCATTTGTGAACTGCATTGGTCTGTTTACCGGTCGGTGTGTCGAAGGAGACGTGTTGTGATTGTGAAGATCGGTATGTGACAAGCGGTGTTTGTTTTTCTCCCCAGGGGCCGTCTGGAGAGATGGGGCCGGCGGGGCAACAAGGAAACCCAGGGTCACAGGTGGGTGCATGTGTGCATGTTCGATCGCACATGCGCATACATACACACACACACACACACACACACACACACACACACACACACACACACACACACACACACACACACATACATGCATACATACATACATACATGCATGCATACATACATACATACACACATATACATACATACATACATACATACATACATACATACATACACACATACACACACATACATACACATACACACACATATACACACATACATACATACATACACACATACACACACATATACACACATACATACATACATATATACATGCATGCATACATACACACATACACACGCGCACACGCGCACACACACACACACACACACACACACACATATATATGCATACATGCATACATACATACATACACACATACATACATACATACATACATACACACACATGCATACATACATACACACATACATACACACACATGCGCACACACATACACACACACATATATACATACATACATACAGACATGCATGCATACATACATACATGCATACATACATACACACACGCGCGCACACACATACACACACATATATACATGCATACATACATACAGACACACACATGCGCACACACATACACACACATATATACATGCATACATACATACAGACACACACATGCGCACACACACACACACACACACATACATGCATTTTACTCAACTCGACTCTCCTCTGCTGTTTTTCTAAACCTCTACGTGACGCTTTGTTCCGGTCTAGGGCCTGCCCGGTCCTCAGGGTCCCATTGGCATGCCAGGAGAGAAGGTAAGGCATCTCTCTCTCTCCCTCTTCCTCTCTCTCTCTCTCTCTCTCTCTCTCTCTCTCTCTCTCTCTCTCTCTCTCTCTCTCTCTCCTTCCCAATGAAACCCGCGACCTTGTGACATCTGTCATCGCGGGCGGCCAGGTTAGTGCAGTGGAGTGGAGCGGTGAGCCTCACAATCAGAGGAGAGAGAGTGGGTTGGTGTGTGTGTGTGTATGTGTGTGTGTGTGTGGGGGCGGGGTTCGAGACGACAGGAGATCAATGTGCAGGAAAAACGCACACGCCGAGCATCCAGGCATCCCAAGGACCCACACATGCTGCTCGGTGACTCAATTGATCAGGGAAATACAAAAGAGAGTGAGAGAGAGAGAGAGAGAGAGAGAAATAACCCCGCAACACACAAATGTATGAATGAATGAACGTATTATGCGTAGGGCACAGCAAAAGTGGATGTGTGGTGGTTAAGTCTGGGGAAGGGGGCGGGACTAGCGGGGTCTCTCTGGGAGCTGAGTGGTGGATTCCTCATGTGAGGTGCCAGCGGATGATGTCTCTGTCTGCTCCACACAGGGGCCTCAAGGGAAGACAGGCATGCTGGGACTGCCAGGCATTGACGGACCACCTGTAAGTGCACGCACACACACACACACACACACACACGCTGGCGTGCGCATACATGCACGCTCGCACGCGCAGACACACACACACACACACACACACATACATGCACGCACACACACTGGCAATATGTCAGTCGTACTCACCAAATAATATACTGACACCCACTGGGAGACCACAGATTTAACACACACACACACACACGCTCACAAACACACTGGCGTGCGCAGACACACACACACACACATGCACGCACACACACACATATATACAAAGGCATGTGCACACACACACACACACACACACAAGTTTGACACACAGGCACACCCATCTCAGAGGAGGCCGTCGCCGCGATTTCACCCTCAATGCCGTTATGTTCTCCTCTCCCTTCTCAAATGAAATGTAAATTGTGTTTGTTTTGTGTTGTCGGTTTTGTTTGTCTGTGTGTTAATTAATGTGTTTGCTTTTCCCGTGCGCAGGGTCACCCAGGACGGGAGGGCCCCCCCGGAGAGAAGGGCCTGCTAGTGCGTACCTCCATGCATCCTCCATTAGCGGCGTACACACCATCTGTCACACCGCAATCTCATACTCACTTATCACAAGTCGCATGTAATTTCTGTCTTCTCCGTGATCCCATTTAGAAGACTAGTTGTTGTTGTTGTTGTTGTTGTGGTCGCGGTCGTGGTCGTTGTGTACTCGCTGGCGTCGAGCTACAATCACTCTCGCTGACAGTATCGTCCGCATCATTGTTACTCCTACAATGTCACTGGTAGGATATCAACATTGTTATTTCATAAGCGCTTTAGCTCATCGCAATCAGCAGCCCGCTCCGTTGCTCCGTTTGAGGATTAGGAGTCTGGTGCGCCGAGTGAAAAGGCGTCTTAGAGTCATTTGGTGTAACAAAATGGCTGTACACTTAAGCGGGCAGCGTACTTCTTGTGGGGGAAAAAAAAAAGGATGGGATTGTGGAGAAAATGAATAGAAGTGTACCTGAAGTGTACCTCTTATTCGGCAACTCTTAGGCTGCCACGATTTTGTGACTTGTGCCGAAATATTGGCAGATGACGGTAATGGAAAAATGTGTGTGATTAGTCAGAAATCCCAGTGATTCGTTTTCATTCATTTCCACAACCGGATTTCTGATTATTTCCGATTTCCCGTCTCCATGGCGCTGGTCTAATAAACCGAAAACCGCGTCGAGCCTAAAACAAGTTCGACTGCGATCTACTTCTTCGGAAATATGCTGTCGGCTTCAGACTAACATCTACGCTACACATTTTTTTGTAATATATATTTATTTTTGTACATTTCTAACAGGGTTTATCGGGAGCCCAGGGGCCGATTGGATATCCGGGGCCTCGTGGCGTCAAGGTGAGCCACGATGAAACGCGTACACTCGCCGGTGTCTTTCACGTCTGTCTTCCGGTTGATGGATGAGCCGCATGACACTTTTGATTGACGGCTGGCGGGTGGCGGGAGAACACCTTGGTTGTCGAGGGAACCGCTTACAACATAGTCTGGAACATTTGATGGACAGAAGGAAAATGATGGTGTCCATTGAGAGACAAGATGCTTGCGTGTGTGTGTGCTGTGTGTGTGTGTGTGTGTGTGTGTGTGTGTGTGTGTGTGAATGCATGCCTGTGTGTAGGTACATTTGTGTGTGTGTGTGCGTGTGTGTGCGCGCGTGCGTGTGTGTGTGTGTGTGAATGCATGCCTGTGTGTAAGTACATTTGTGTGTGTGCGCATGTGTATGCGTGTGTGAATGTGTCAATGCACACCTGTGAGTCTGTGTGTGTGTGTGTGCATGAGTGTCTGTATGTGTGTGTGTGTGTGTGTGTGTGTGTGTGTGTGTAGGTCGAAACTCCCATGCGTCAGTTGTTTATGTCCCCGGGGGGGCGGGGTTTGTGCAGTGTTGTCATGGTACAGCGGTCGGCGGGCGGTTTGTAGATTACAAGTTCACACAGCTGGTTCCACTAGCTGGTTCCCATGAGCTCGGCGCTCAACCAATCCGAAGAACCCTGACCTTGATGGAAATCGTTAGTATGACATGAGCGCATGGTCAATAACCCACTCAATGCAGAGTGCAGTGATGGGTCAAGACTAAATCGAAACACATTTATTAATCATTCCCCGCCTTCTGCAATTGAAGCATTCCGCGTAATAGCGGTGTCACTCTTGCATGTGTGTGTATGTGTGTGTGTGTGTGTGTTTGTCTGCGCGCATGTGTAACTGTATAGCGACAACAGAGTGGCGTCTGTGACGATAGTGTGACTGAAATGGAAAGAGTTGTTTGACCTCTGACCTCTGTTAAACAGGGAGCTGATGGAGTGAGAGGCCTTAAGGGAAGCAAAGGGGAGAAGGTGAGAGACTTTGATCCAGTTTTGAACTGAGACAACAAAAAAAATGCTGTTATCGCATTTTTAGAAAGTAAATACATGTTTTGAATTTAATGGGATACACACGCTCACATGGCGTCGTGAGTCACATGACCTGTGCGGACACGTTCGGTCAGTGCCGTGTTGAATAACGATTGATCGGTTTCAGAAGGGTTGTCATTACTCATCAATATCTCCTTTCCTGTCCACCCGTAGGGCGAGGACGGTTTCCCAGGGGTCAAAGGTGACATGGGCCTCAAGGGGGACAAGGTGAGAGCACGGACATCACACACACACACACACACACACACACACACACACACACACACAGCCATTCAATCATTACCCACTAACCCCATCATAACCTCATTCATTCCTCATCAGATGCCATCTTAGGTCATCGTCTCATCGCTCTCTCTCTCTTGTTGTGTGTTTGTGTGTGTGTTTGTGTTTGTGTGTGTGTGTGTGTTGCGCTCCTCCCCTCCAGGGTGATATTGGGGGGCCAGGCGTCCGTGGGGAAGACGGGACGGAGGGGTTGAAGGGTCAGTCCGGGCTCCTGGGAGATTCCGGGTCTTCAGGGATCGCCGGCGAAAAGGTCCGCTATTGAACAGCGCTCGACTTGCGCCAGTGTCGCAGTATAGAGAAGATACTGTTGGTTTAAAAGAAATACGTTAAAACATCGGAGAGTACACATGCTGTATTTATTTTTTTCTAAAAAAAACCCACATAAATAAATACACACTTGGAGATAGACTGACAGCATCAGTCGCCAAAGCGGTCATTTTTTTCATCGCTTTATCCACCGCGTTTACCTGAAAATGATTTATCGTGAAATGTAGAAACATATATTGTTGTTTTTTCTGGATTAGACTGCACACTCGAGCAGAGAAATGGTAAATGGACCCAGCAGGGACTATTGAAATATGGGTCTTATGAAAACCCAGGGAACACACACTGCATCACTTGATAGATATTTTAAAGTTCATATTTATGCATTAAATATTTACACTGTTTACTTTCGAATGCATCTCTCGGCCATTGTGTATGCGTTACACGTTCCATGCATCATGTCCTTTTATTTCGCTTTTTTCGCCGAGCAATAATCTCATAGAAACATAGTCGTTTATTTTTTCTCTTCTTCTTCTCTTTTTTTTTTTTTTTGACACTCATCTTGTTGTCTTCCATGTATCTCATTTTCCATCCTCTCTTGTTCTTCCTCCCTGCAGGGTAAACTGGGCATACCGGGTCTGCCGGGTTACCCGGGACGACAGGGTCCTAAGGTAATTAACAAGGATGGTCATTATCCCCCCCCCCCACACACACACACACACACAAACACACCCTACCCTGTTTCCTTTCAGAAAAAAACACCTTCTCCTTCACCGGGTGCCACTTCCTGTCTGTTTAACAAAAAAATATACATGATGAATGACTAATTCTGAAAAAAAGCAGTTTTTCTTATTAATAGTTCATTAGTGACACCAATTCATTAAGTGTTGATAAATGGTGTGTTTAAGACAGTGATTTTGCCTCGTGGATTTAGATTGGCCTTAATTCCATACAGTGGTTAATTATGATGATAATGAAACAGTGGGGCTGAGCGGTGTGTGATGAATGCGTGGTTGTAGGGGGGGAGGACGGAGGGGGGGGAGGGGGGGAGGGCAGGGGGGGAGGGGGGGGGGGCTGAGACTGTAGCTGATGAAGCTCTTTGTCGGGTCTGCAGGGATCTCTCGGGTTCCCGGGTGCCGCCGGGGTCTCCGGAGAGAAAGGACGAAGGGTGAGATCCTGTTCTTGAGTCTTCTTATGCTGTGCCTGCTCCATCTCATTGTTACCGCGGTGATGATGAAATGACTGTTGAGTTGTTGAAGTTGTTGACTGGACAAATGTAATACATGTGTGTGTGTAACGGTCTTCCTGTTGCAGGGTCCTGCCGGTCAGCCCGGATCCGGAGGCCAGAGAGGTCCTAATGTGAGTAATAGCGGTAGTGACGGACGTGGTGCATGCGCCCCGATGTTGTAACATAAAGATATGTCAATATTTACATATACACCGATTGTTAATTGGACCCCTCCCATTGACCGACAAACCTAATGAAGTGTTTATGTTAATGGCTGTCATTCATCTTCCGCATCTTATCTCCACTGCGCTTTTGTTTTTTTTGTCCGATAGGGGGTGAGAGGGGGGAGAGGAGCGAAGGGACCCACTGGAAAGCCTGGAGAAAAGGTGAGGCACACACACACAGACACACAGACAAAGACACACATACACACTCACGGTCACGCATGGAAATGCTTACACACAAACACACACACACACACATGCACACACACACGCACATGTGCACACACACTGATGTATGTACACATTCATCCCCCCCACACACACACACACACACACACACAATCTCACACACACACACACACACACACACCTGACTGCACACAGAATATTGAAGTACATGGCAAACAAGATGGCAGTGGTTACTGGCTCCATCTAGATGACAGGCCAACTGTATCAGGGGTACATTTCTCTCCGGCTCCATCGACCTATATGACACTCTCACACTATCTACAACACTATCTACATCAAAAGCCAGCTTGGGAAATATAGGACTTGTTGGAGTGGAAAAAAATATACAGTTGTGTGTGTCAGAAAATACTTTTTTATGCAGCAAGTGTGTGTATGTGCATGTGTGTGTGTGTGTGTGTATATTCCCCTTATTCCTCTACTCGTTCGGTCGACCCATCAGGGCTCTTCTGGACAAGACGGCCCCTCGGGAGGACCTGGAGAGCAGGTGACTGTCTCTAAAGTTAAATGAGTTAATGAGAGTTTAATGACATTGGCGGGAACACACACACTGTCACACAGATTTCGCGTTTGACAAGAGGGTGTGTTTAATTCACTTTGTTAATGTAGCTACTCGGCTATTTGTCCACTTATTCCTTGTCCACTTTTTTTGTAGTTACTCCAGTTTCGATTTTATACTTAGATTTTTCTCAACCTTACTTGAGAGTCCCTTTGGATCCAAGTGTCTGCTAAATCACTAAATGTAAATGTAACCCTTACCATTAATCATCAATGTTTGCTCTTTCTTGTACATCCATTTTTGTCTACCTAATGCATTTCCTTAGTGGCAAACTATTAAAACTGTTGATTTAGAGAAAGCATCACTGGAGTCATTGTTACAGAGTGATTTGTTCTAATAGGTTCAGGTTTAATACATATCTTTTAATCATCCACTTTCCAGGGGCCCCAAGGGCCACAGGGGAGGAACGGAGAAGTGGGACACAAAGGGCCAAATGTAAGAAAGATGCATCGCTTTTAAGACACTGAAACAAGTTCATTTTATTATGCCACTTTTTTATACCGCACATCATGTTTTGCCCAGTGAATAATGACATCATATCATGATTATTCAGGGTCCCGCCGGGAAGGACGGATTACCGGGACACCCAGGACAGCGAGGAGAGCCAGTGAGTCAATACCTAAAAATAACCATAATAATGAAGATGACGAAAATACAAATATAATTATAATAACATTAATACTGATCTAATAATACACCATTAGAAAGCAATGTTAACATGGATGATACGTAGCGGTCCTCCCTGTCCATCAACTGCAAAAGCAAAGCATGCAAACTCCTGCGCACAGCGCTGCACATCAAAGCGACAAGCAACAACATGACCCATGCAGCCGTCATAGCGAGCAAAGTCAGAACACATCAGCGGCTCTTGCATTGAATTATTGAAGTACCTGGCAGAGTACTGGCTGTGGGCCTAGTCTGGACCTTGACCGGACTCAATACAATAAAGCCTTGCCTGTAGTCGACAGATAACAGACACTGCCCCCCCCCCCCCCCCCTGTTTTGCTCTGGCTGTGTCTCAGCCGGTTCAGAGTATGGGGGGGGTTCACAGTTTGTCTTGCTCGTTCAATTTCACAGGGTTTCCAAGGAAAGACGGGACCACCGGGGCCCGCCGGCGTTGTCGGACCGCAGGTGAGATGGAGTCTCGGTTATTATTACTGTGATCAGTGGGGCTTTGTGGAAGTTTTTGTGGAATTTTTGCTGAAGTTTTTTGCTGAACTCACAGTTGGAAGTTGCTTTACAAGGCAACTCATCATATGAATTGAGGTTTGGGTTTTAAATGCAATTGACCGTTCTGTGGTGGTGATGGGTGTGTGTGTGTGTGTGTGTGTGTGTGTAGGGTAACTCTGGTGAGACGGGGCCAACAGGAGACAGAGGGCACCCAGGACCACCGGGACCACCGGGGGAGCAAGGCCTACCTGGATCTGCAGGGAAGGAAGGCACTAAGGTGAGCGGAAGGCATTCCCCGCATCGTGTGAGATAACGTCTGCCTCTTCACCGGCCTCACGATTTCGATTTGATTACGATTCACCTGTCAATGCATAACGATTCTCGACACATCTCGATGCATCTCAATGTATATCGCATCCTCAATTTTCTATATTATGCAGATGGATACTTTGTCATCAATTAATACAAGCAGTCTGATAAATCTGAGCAAAAGTCATATGGAGATGTAGTCTTGTGGTCCAATTGAGGTTCCTGCCAGGTGTCGAAGTTGTGCTTTAGTGATTATATTTAAAAATGCTTCGGCACCGACAAAACCACCAACGATAACATAACACATAAATGTCAAAGGCTGAGGTGGCTAATAAGCCGATAGTGTTCATATTCATATTATGAGTCATACATTATGAGTCACGACCTGACTCATCCGTGACCTCACCGCCAACCCTCCCTAACTATTTCCCTGAATGATGAAACCAAACCAGCCTTAAATAGGTTTACCCATTAGTTTAGCTCCACCCTTAAACTAAACGATTGTAAATCAATTAACCTTAATACCAAGCTTTACCAGCCAAAACTCATTAATACGGTGTAATACATGATCGTAAAATAAATATATATATAAATATAAATATATGACATTCATATCATAGGTATTTCAGAAACACATTAAAATACCCCTGTCCCTTTAATGAGCAGGGTGTCCGCGGGGTTTTAAAAAGTATTAAAAAGTGATAAATCAAAAAAGCAAAATTTAATGGCCTTAAAAAGTGATAAATTTGGTCCAAAGGTATTAATTTTAAAGAATAGGTATTATTTTTTTTCTTTTGGACAATGACTGGTTTTATTTTGATGAAATAGGCGTAATAAAATAAATAAAGCATTACTTGCTTGCGCCGCTACTTCAAAAAAAAAAGGAATGATATTGACGTCATATCAATTCATTGTATTCATTGGCCGCTAGAAATCTAAAATCGTCTTCGCGCGCATAGTTGTCAGGCGGATAGAAGTGCTAGTGAATCTCTTCGGATTTTAGCGTTTAGGTTTAGGTTGTAAGTTTAAATTCAGTACCATTCCATCACTTAAATGAAGCAAACCACCCCATCTAACATTGCACTAGTTACTGTAACTAATGCCCTGTTGTGCAACCGAGTCTCCTGGGTAATGGTAATGATGTAAGTAAGTGTTGGATGATAAAATCTATGTACATGTCATAAAATCTTTCTGATTGATACTTGGTGCAACTCGATGTCGTGGTGGTATTAAAAAAAATCTGAAGGTAGTGAAAAAAGGTATTAAATGGTAGTAAATTGACTCAAAGATTTGTGTATATACCCTGAATGAGACAAGCATAAAGCGCCCGACCTCAGCCCTGACCTCTTCCCCCTCATCCTTCTGGCCCCTCATCCCAGCCCTCCCTTCGCCCCTCTCCCCAGCCTCACCCCAGCCTCACCCCAGCCTCACCCTGACCGCGCTTCCTGAGAGAATGAGAATCACAATCAGAAACCTGCTATTGCCAGGCAGATGGGCGCTAGTAATTAGTTGTTACATCACGGCAACAACAACAACAACAAGAACAACAAATAAAAAGGCACAACACTTATTGTCCTCACGGCGCTCAGCTTTAAAAAGTAAACGAGTAAAAGTAAAGAACACAATTGAATTTATATAAATGAGAAGGATGATGTGACAGGACATCAGCCTGTAACATTAGTGTCAGTCCACCCGCACACACAGCAGGGCTGCTCACTTACTTACGTAAAGTGAGCAGCATTACGTTATACAGCGTTACGTTATACAGCGTTACGTTATACAGTGTTACGTTATACAGCGTTACGTTATACAGTGTTACGTTATACAGTGTTACGTTATACAGCGTTACGTTATACAGCGTTACGTTATACGGCGGCGCCTTGTATAGTATAGCACATACAGCCTATGTTACTATACAGCCTATGGTACTATACAGCCTATGGTAACTATACAGCCTATGGTAACTATACAGCCTATGGTAACTATACAGCCTATGGTACTATACAGCCTATGGTAACTATACAGCCTATGGTAACTATACAGCCTATGTTACTATACAGCCTATGGTAACTATACAGCCTATGGTAACTATACAGCCTATGTTACTATACAGCCTATGGTAACTATACAGCCTATGGTAACTATACAGCCTATGTTACTATACAGCCTATGGTAACTATACAGCCTATGGTAACTATACAGCCTATGGTAACTAGCCTATGGTAACTATACAGCCTATGGTAACTATACAGCCTATGGTAACTATACAGCCTATGGTAACTATACAGCCTATGTTACTATACAGCCTATGTTACTATACAGCCTATGGTAACTATACAGCCTATGGTTACTATACAGCCTATGGTAACTACAGGCTATGGTAACTATACAGCCTATGGTAACTATACAGTCTATGGTAACTATACAGCCTATGGTAACTATACAGCCTATGGTACTATACAGCCTATGGTAACTATACAGCCTATGTTACTATACAGCCTATGGTAACTATACAGCCTATGTTACTATACAGCCTATGGTACTATACGGCCTATGGTAACTATACAGCCTATGGTAACTATACAGCCTATGGTAACTATACAGCCTATGGTAACTATACAGCCTATGGTACTATACAGCCTATGGTAACTATACAGCCTATGTTACTATACAGCCTATGGTAACTATACAGCCTATGGTAACTATACAGCCTATGGTAACTATACAGCCTATGGTAACTATACAACGTAACTATACAACGTTGTGCGTCGCTGCGACAAAGTTTTGGTGCGTGAGTGTGCTATTGCCATTACTCAGCCTGTAACATTAGTGCACACACACACACAGCTCTCTCTCCCTCTCGTTGTCTACCCACACACACACACACACACACACACACACACACACACATGCGGCAGGGCTGCTCACCTGTTAACGTTATGCGCCTGCATCTCTCTATCTGTCAAACATGGTGGCGTGTGGGAAGAAGTAGATAGTAGGTAGCTAGCGAGTAGATAGCTTCAGAATTGAAGCTATCTTGTCTCGGAGGTTTCGCTCGCTCGAGACAATTTTTGGCGCTCGGCCTCGCGGTGGTTCGCTATGCGGACACACAAACCCTCAGACGGCCCGTCGCCCAATTATATTAGTAGGATAGGATCGGACGGGGCGGCCTAACCCGGCGCGACTCGTGACATGAATACAGGAAGTGAAATGAGGACTTGCCCTTTAAGGCGGGAGAACTTGACTAGACCGTCGAATATTAATCTGAGTGACTTTTATGGCTTGATATGTAATGAATATCACGCTGGCAGCGTGCAGATAAGATCACGGATGTAATGACGGTCCTTTAAGGATGCGACTGCTGAAAACTGTGCCGGCAAACAATAAACAGGGGTAGAGCGATCCGATGACTTGTGATTATAAGTGGTTGATGAATGTGCTTGACGACAGGGAATACAGAATAAGTTGGCTTTCACTGGTCTAGAAAATCAACTGCCAATGTTAGTGGGCTATAATTTTGTTCAGGCTGTTATTTTAATCACAATAAAGTACGTTGATTAGAAGTTAATGGTAAGGCTAATTCTATTTCCAAACTCCCGATAATTTTCACTTTTGTCACTGTGTGGATGCGGCGTCCTCCGCGTCGGCGTGGCGATGCGTCTCCGGAAGAAAATCGGAGAAATTTCCACACCTCTTAGATTTACTCACGCCCGCGCCGGGATATTTTATCTCGTGCCATCTCCCGGGTCTAATCTTCTCCACTAATTTGCCGATAAATAACGAGCAGTAGCATGGCGGCGCCGAGTGGATTATGGCTCATAAAAACATATAAGATAAATGTTCCCTCTTGGTGTGACTTGCTTGGTCAGCATGATTTATGCCTGCTTAAGGGTCTGCTGTCTAGCCTCTCATGTAGCCCCGTGTGTGTTAGCTTTTATTATAATATACATTTAATGTCTGTGTGTGCGTGTGTGTGTGTCTCCCTGTGTGTGTGTGTGTGTGTGTGTGTGTGTGTGTGTGTGTGTGTGTGTGGGTGTGTGTGTGGGTGTGGTTTCCAGGGAGACCCAGGTCCTGCTGGCTCCCCGGGGAAGAACGGCCCTGCTGGGACGCAAGGCTTCAGAGGCAGTCGAGGCAGCCCGGGTGCCATGGTAACGCCATATGTCTCTTCCTCTTCAACCCGCCGTCTAGATTTAATCCATGTGAACATGGCGGCCATAGCCTCTGTCTCTGTCTCTGTCTCTCTCTCTCTCTCTGACTCTCCTTCTCGGTGTCTCTCTCTCCATTGATATTGAACAAGTGTTATTCATGTTCTGATTGGGTTTTCACCTGTGTGTGTGTGTCTCTCTCACTTTCTCTCTGTGTCTCTCTCTCTCTCTCTCTCTCACTAACTATAGGGTCCCGCAGGACTGAAAGGCGGCGAAGGCCCATCCGGTATTGCGGGAACAACCGTAAGTGAAAGCGTATTCAATGGGAACGATCCCACGTTCCCTTCACACACACACACACACTCTTCGGTCCCCCCTCTATTCATCTCTATCACTCTGTCCCACCCATCTTGTCACATGTCACATTCGAAAAAGAAGATGGTAAACTGTGTTTCCATGGTGATGGTGGTCGCGGTGACCACCGAGCCACTAAATGGGAATAGGGAATCAGGCGGCGCGCTCTCACCATTGTATTTCTACTTGTCTCTCCCCCCCCCCCCCCCAGGGAGCCACCGGAGAGAGGGGGCCGGCCGGGGCCGCTGGGGCCATCGGTCAGCCGGGACGAGGCGGTGGGGTCGGCCCCGCTGGACCCATGGGAGAGAAGGGAGAGCCTGTAAGACTCCTGAATGTGTGTGTGTGTGTGTGCATGTGTATTCATGCACGGGCGTGTGCGCGTGTGTGTGTGTGTGTGTGCATGTATGTGTGAGAAAAAAGATGGTAATAAAACCCATTTTGACTCAAATGTGTGCCGTTCTCACATGTGACCCCCCAGGGAGAGAAGGGCCCCGTGGGTCCCGCTGGCCGTGATGGGGAGCAGGGGCCCGTCGGTCTCCCGGGGGCCACCGGTCCCGCCGGCCCCCCCGGAGAGGACGGAGACAAGGTAGTTACGGCTGATAATAACTTGCACCTGCCTGCCTTACTACTAATGTGGTGTGTGTGTGTGTGTGTGTGTGTGTGTGTGTCTGACTGTGTGTGTACAATTTTTCTGTGTGTCTCCTTAGGGAGAAACGGGAGGACCTGGCCAGAAGGGGAGCAAAGGAGACAAAGGAGAATCAGTGAGTTTGAATATTATCTCATTAATCATCATCTTCACATAATATTCCCCTGGAAGGGATGGGGGGGGGGGGGGGGGGGGGCTAACGTGATGATGTGATGTTAGCCCACACTTTAGCCAGGTCTCTCTTGAGAATGAGACCCTGTGTCGCAATGATATATATATATATAAAAATATCCTTTACTTTACTTGACTCATAACCTCATGTTGAATCCTCTGCTTCTACCAGGGACCCTCGGGACCGACTGGCATTCAGGGACCCCTAGGCCAGCCAGGACTCCCTGTAAGTCACCTCGAACTCGAATGCCGCATCTCGTCTTCGAGTACAAGGAGTCTGTGTGTGTGTCTGTTTGGTCTGTCTGTGTAGAGAAGCGTATCGAGCGTCGACTGATCTCTCTGTTTACCGCCCACCAGGGTACCGACGGAGAGCCTGGGCCCCGTGGCCAGCAGGGGATGCATGGGGCCAAAGGAGATGAAGGAGCCAGGGGCTTCAAGGGGGCTAGTGGTCCCGATGGACTGCAGGTAGGGACGCGCCTGCAAACAGCGATCGGGTTTCGACTGTGTTTGCCGTTTTTGGCTTTTAGGCTTCTGATGTTTCTCCGTCTTTGTAACGGTGTTAATCATGGGAGGAGGGACAAAGCAAAAATAACAACAAAGTAACAGCATGTCTAAATGTCTTTCCTTGTACCAGTACCTTTAGAAAAATAGTAATAACAGTCATCAATACCTTCTCCAACCCCATAGGCCTGTACCACCCATAACAGCTTCTTATAATTCAACCACAGGCTGAATATATTCATGCAGTGGGTGGGTTATCTTGTATCTCCTTGCACCATGTCAACCCTTATCTGTATCATTCATTATTATTACTCACCTCGCCGCTGTGAGAGAGCCAGTGTGTGGTTCTGAGCGTTCTGGCGCACACTGACCGCCGCGCGTCACCCGGTGGGTGCCACACACTGGTAATGGACGAGGTGTCATATCCCCTCCCCACACACACACACACACCATGTAAAGCGCATTGGGTGTCTTGAAAAGCGCTACATAAATGCGATGAATTATTATTATTATTATTATTATTATTATTATTATTATTTATTTATTTATTTTATTATTATTATTATTATTTATTTTATTTTATTTTATTTTATTATTATTATTATTATTATTATTATTATTATTATTGTTATTATTATTATTATTATTATTATTATTATTTTTTAATTTTCTGTTATTATTATTATTATTTGACACTGGTGTTGCTGCTGTGCATTGCACTGCCCCTAACCCCCACCTGGTTCTGCAGGGGATGCCAGGACCCCCAGGTGAGAAGGGAGAGAGCGGACACGTCGGCCTGATGGTGAGTGGCGACCGGCGGTGCCAAACAACTAAATCGCTGCTAAACTCTCCACGTATTTATACAACGCATATAGTTTCCTGTTTATCTCAGCAATGTATTTTGTATTCATGTTTGGTTTTTTTTGGCAAGGTACTGACTCACTTGCTTCCCCATTGACGGATCCGTTCCTTGATAAGAGAGAAAAAGGGCCGTGTGGTTCATATTACTAACAGTGATACGGGGGGGGGGGATGGAGAGGAGGAGAGGAATTGAAGCGATGGAATGCGATGAAGAGAGAGTGAGAGGGGGTGAGGAGAGGGGGTGAGGAGGAGTGCTGATTGGGAGCACGAAGACAGCGTGACAGCTGCTAATCAGATTAGCCCCGGCCTTGGCTGACTAATGAGCAGCCTCCCTTTGTGACAGTCATCTTAGAGCGTCGCCGACCGTGAATACACGCTCAACCACGTTCTCCTTAGCTCCTCTTCTCTCCCTCTCTCTCTCTCTCTCTCTCTCTCTCTCTCTCTCTCTCTCTCTCTCTCTCTCTTCATTTTTTTTAATTTTTTCACACACTGGCAGATTAAGGCAACACTGAGAAAAGAAGGGAGACTGAAAACAAAAGAAGGAAGATGAGAGAGAGGGAGAGTGAGAGATCTGGAGAGAGAGAGAGGGAGAGGGAGGGAGGGAGGGAGGGAGGGAGGGAGCGAGCTAGGGAGAGAGCGAGGGAGCGAGCTAGGGAGAGAGCTAGGGAGTGAGGGAAAGATAGAGAGAGAGGAAGTGTGTATGAGAGTGAAAGACAAAAGAGAGAGGGAGAGAGTAAGAGAAAGAGAGGGGGAGAGAAAGTGAGCACAGTGGGTAAGCTTCATTCATGTGTGGGTGTTGTGGATCACACGATTCATACCATTGAGTGTCTCTCTGTCGGAGTCTCTCGCTCTCTCTCTCTCTCTTTGTCTCTCTCTCTCTCTCTCCCTCGCTCCCCCCCATCTCTCTGTCCCCTTCTCATTAGGACACATGGAGGGCTCTCTTCCCTTTTTCTTCCGAGCGAGCGAGTGTTTCTGTTTCTGGAGCTCAGCTCAGCATCTGCTCAGCCCAGAACGGAGCCAGGCACAGTTAGGATTAATTGCTTCTTGTCGTTCTCAGGAGATGCATGGAGAAGAATCAAATCGCTATTCTCATTTTCCCTGTAGCGGCGAGACTACACTCTTGTAGCTCGCAGGCTGGAAGGAGTGGGTGAAGAAGGAAAGGAAAGAAAAAGAGGAGAGAGGGAGAGAGAGAGAGAGAGAGAGAGGGAGAGGGAGGGAGGGAGAGAGAGCAAAAGAGAGGTGGGGAGGGAGGTGTAATTTCAGGAGCGCCGTGTCATTTTGAGGGTAATGACCTGCCCAGGATGTCTTCATCATGTCACTGTGATGAACAAAGTCACTGCAGCAACTGCAGCCCTCTCTCCCCCCCTCACCCCCCCTCCCCCCCCCCCTCCCCCGGCCTGAACGAAAGCACAAATTTAATCATGAACTTACCATAGATCCTGTGTTAACGACAGCGCAACTGCTCTGGTGTTATGTATATGAAGGTGTATATTTAGTATATTTAGGTCAGTGTTTATAAGTAAAGTAAGTATGTGTGTGTGTGTGTGTGTGTGCGTGTGCGTGTGTGTGTGTGTGTGCATTGCGTTCACGCCGTTTGATCTCATTCTATTGTTTTTGTTATTTCCCCTACCGACGTCCCCGGTGAAACATTTATTCATTTTATTTCTCTCCACAGGGTCCCCCAGGACTGCACGGCCCCAGAGGCCCCCAGGGGCCAATCGGAGGAGAGGTAGGAAACAACAATAGCGCCGTCGCAAGCATTGTCCTCGCCCCCCCCCCCCCCCCCCCCCCCCCGTCAGTAACCACGCCCGGACGATACCCGTAGCCAATAGGAAGCGGCCAATTAACTCGAACGACCCAAGTTAAAAAAAAAAACCGTTCCAGTGGATGTCCGTCCCGCCGTCGGTGTTCACGGATGTGACACCGAATCCCTCTCAGCGCCAACGTTGTTATGTCGCTGACCCCGTTCCTCTGACCTTCACTAATGAGAGGCCCAATGCATCCCCTACAGTCACAAGCACCACGTTATTTATATCAACCGCGTTCACAGCTCTGACCCTTTCGGCTTAAGCACACCAAATCACGGCGAGGCTAATTCCTTCAACTTTGTAACTCGTACAGGTCAGGGGGAATGCGACGGGAATGCGGGTTACGTTTACGTGGAACAATATAGCTTCAGTGAGGATGTTTGGAAAGTTTTACCGAACTACCCCCCCCCGGTTTCCTCAGACCGCATAATCCGGGGCTATTTATTTTCTCGCACAGAAGTCGCCTTTGTCTTTGAAAACGGAAACGAGGGGGAAAAAAATAATAATAAAAAAAGGAAGGGCACTGTGAAGCATAACAAGCGCGGCCACCGCTCGCCGCCTAATCTGATGAAAGCCGAATGTTTTGATCGTGAAACAAAAAAAACACACACGAACACCGCACCGCGCATCATTCTGCCACATCATTAATGTATTACATCGCCGGTTTTCTCTTTTTTCGCCACTGCTGCACACGCGGCGGGGCTACTCTGCTAACCTGCTCCCGTGCGCCGCGTCCCATTTCATCATTTCATCGTTTCACCGTCGACAACAACAACAACAAATGGATTATTCAAAGCCAGAAATGTTTAGCCCGAGCAGCTACGGCTACGAATGCGTAGCATTACAATAGAAAGCAAACCTCAACCGGGAACTCCTGCGACGGCTGCACAAGACAAAGGAAAACGCCACATAAAGCGCAGCCAAACACTATCCCTCAGCGTCTCCTTTACATGCACAGTCATTTTTTAAACCGAACCCCCCCCCCACCACCTCTCTCCCTACTTCTGTCGAAAGCTGAATTATTAAAAACCATTAAAAGATATAGCCCCCGAGATAAAGGCAGGGTTATATTTACCGTGTTATGAATCATTAAGGAATATCAGGAAGACGATGAAAGCAGTTATATTTACCTCCGATAATGGCCGGTATCTCTGGCAGCATCTCCCAACGGTCAATTATTTAGCAGCGGGGAGGCCTGCTGCCGGCTCTTCTCAACGGGAATCACAGATTGGATCGGGTGCAAGGACAGCTAGGTCCATCAATAGGATATAGAAAGGAGCAGGGGGTGAGGGAGGGGGGGGGGGAGACGCTACTGACAGCGGGGGAGTTCAGGGGTTACCGCTCGGCTTTAACTCGCTTCCGTGTTTGTGCGCTCGACCGAAAAGCATCTTCTTTTGCCGGGCGTCTCCAAACACAACCGCAGCACAATATCACTGTGGTGTCACGGTGCACATCGGAGGCACGCGCACGCGCACACACACACACACACACACGCACACACACACAAGCACACACACACACACACACACACAAGCACACCGCTGTTCACGCACATGCATGCGTATACACACACACAGACACACTCATGCAGACAATAACACACACTCGTGCAGACAGACACTCACACACACACACACACACACATACAGTACATGTGGGCATGCACAGACACGTGCCCACCTACATGTATGTGTCCACGCACAATTATTCACACTATCCACTCAGACTTTCATACAGAGACAAACTGAAAGTGGAAGTGTGCGCGCGCGAGCGATAGAGAGAGAGAGAGAGAGAGAGAGAGAGAGAGGGAGAAAAAGAGAGAAAAAGCAAACGAGGACATAACCTACACCCGACTGTGAGTCTGATTGAAAAAAATAGAATAGCGTTCTAAAAAAGCGCGATGTTTTCCCCCCTACTGATTCTTGTCCTCTTCTCCTCCTCCCTCCTGCTGCAGGGCGCACCTGGGATGTCTGGAGGAGTTGGTCAGCCTGGACTTGTAGGAGAGAAGGTCAGTGTGTTTCCATTATCACACATGTGGGCTTACATAATACGTGTGTGTGTGTGTGTGTGTGTGTGTGTGTGCGTGTGTGTGTGTGCGTCCTCATCACCGAGCCCCCTTTCCGCTCGTAACGTTGTTTACCTTACCCTGTAATTTGCGCTGTGTGAATGCGTCGCGGCTGGTCACCCACTCATCACAACACCGCGTTCACGTTGAAAGGGCCGTAAGTGCCATAATTGATATTTTTTTCGGAACCCGGCTAACGGGACGCGGGGACGGCGCGCCGCCGTAAGCTGTTCCTCTTCGTCGGGAGGATAATGTTGTGGTTAATGAGGCCGCGTCGTTCGGCGCCGGGTTCAACCCACCTCAATGTGTGCCATTAAGTATACCTAATTCATTTAATCCCCCGCCGAGATCGCTGGGAGTGGAGCGCTGTCCTGTCCTTAGTGCGGCACGGGCCGTAGTTTCTATGGTCTGTGCGTGTATGCGTGTGTGTGTGTGTGTGTGTGTGTGTGTGTGTGTGTGCAAGCATGCGTGTGTCCATGTGTTGTATTGAAGGTGTGTTTGCGTCACGCCCAGTGTTTCTCCTCTTGCAGGGTGAGGATGGTGAAGCTGGAGACCCTGGGTCAGTCGGAGAGTCAGGCATGGCTGTAAGTCACAATTTTTCATTCTCTCTCTCTCTCTCTCTCTCTCTCTCTCTCTCTCTCTCTAATGACTATCGTACACTTCTTGAAACCACAGTGGTGTATTTATATCTCTTACTGTGATGTCCCAGGGAGGTAAAGGCGAGGTGGGGGAGAAGGGTGACAGCGGGCCCCCCGGGGCCGCCGGACCTCCGGGAGGAAGAGGGACACCAGGAGAGGACGGAGCTAAAGGCAACATTGTGAGTCGTCTCTCTCTCTCTCTCTCTCTCTCTCTCTCTCTCTCTCTCTCTCTCTCTCTCTCTCTCTCTCTCTCTCTCTCTCACTCTCTCTCTCTCTTCCATGTTATTGTGTTATTGTCATTCCTGCCAAATATCTCATCTCTTAACTCCTAACTGTCCTTTGCCATCAGGGGCCCCTGGGATTCCCGGGAGATTCTGGACAACCCGGGGAAGCGGGCGTCAACGTAAGCTGCGTCATTTTGCTCGATAAATGAATAAATTAATTTCCCAATACAAACAAATCCTTCCGGATATTTCCCGGTTGAATAACTCCTTGTGTACTTTGCACCTTCATCTGTCCAGGGAGTGGATGGCGGCCCCGGAGCCAAGGGAGACCATGGAGATGCAGGCAAAGCGGTGCGTACCCTTCCCTTCATCGCGCCGCCGCGCTCGCTGTGGCCCTCTTTGTACCCGCGTGTGAATTCAGTCGTGTACTCTGTGCTCGCGGCTTTGTTCTCCGTCACAGCGAGAGCTCATTACTTATTCATTGTCTATGGAATGGACATCCGTTCAGCCGCTGAATGGCTGTGAGTCCGTTTTGTTTTTGTAACTTCTATGTTGTCGTTTTTTTTGTTGTTTTTTTTTGTTTGTTCTCTGCAGGGGCCCCCGGGAGCATCTGGAGAACCGGGCCCTCAGGGACCACCAGGGCGACGAGTGAGTTTACTTATCTAACTCTGTTTACATCTACTGTATGTATGTCTGCATGTATGTATGTATGTATGTATGTACAGTATGTATGTACCGTATTCATGTATGTATTATATATGTATGTATGTTTATTTACTTATTCATGTGATGGACACTTCTGTGTTGTGTTTGCTTCCAGACTTCTGGGAATGTATTATTTATTATTATATTGTCCTATCTTATTTCAGATTTAGACCGCTTTGTACACCTTATAATTCATGCATTTAATTTGTAAAATGTATATATATATATATATATATATATATACAGACATTTGGCAAAGATAGAAACACAAGCCATGGGAAGTATCAAAAGCCCCATGTACAGTTTTGTGTCCTAATCTATCCTGGCCTGTCGCTTGTGGTAATGGTTAGGGATAACCATCACCAGAAGCCACAGAAATGGGTTTTTAGTGATGTCACATCCTATTCCCTCTACCCAGGGCCACATTGGAACTGCAGGAAAAGAAGGGAAGCAAGGAATGAAAGGAGCAAAGGTACGGATGAGCAATTACACTGAGCGTATAAAAAGATAACCACGGTATCTTACACGTCTCAAACATTTCACATTTCACATACCTTACATTTTACATACAACACTGCCGACAAAAAGGAACCTTTTGCAACACAAGACAGCATCGGCGTATTTGTGTGTTTGTTTTCTGCAGGGTGGCATGGGTGCAGAGGGCCCGGCAGGGAAGACTGGGCCTGTAGGCCCTCAAGGACACCCCGGGAAGCAAGGCCCCGAGGGTCTCCGAGGCATCCCAGGATCTGCAGTATGTATACACTCCCAGCCTTTTGCCTCAGCGTCTTTACATAGACCGAAGCTGTGTCAAATATCATAAATATATAAAAATATATGGATGTTGTGCTGAGCTTGAATTATATATATCATGCCATGATTGTTCATTGTAGCGACATAATTGTACATTTTTGTGCATGTTTTTTTGTTGCACCTTTACTGACCTCTGTGAGACACCACACTTAACCACATTCTTTGTTTTCTTCAGGGGGAGCATGGGTTAAATGGACCGCCGGGACAGACCGGACCCCCTGGGCCAATAGTGAGTTCTTACGTACCATACCTAAATCACCACCTCTTTAATACCCGGTATTACCTACCTAGCTAAGGCAATGCCATTTTCCACCCCAAACAACCCCAACAAAATGTCTTCCCAGGGTCCATCGGGTCTTCCAGGTCTAAAGGGAGAGCATGGAACGAAGGGCGACAAAGTGAGTTTTATACCCATCTATTATTTGCACCGGCACCCACAGCATTGTTTAATACTTGACTCTGATTGGTCAATAACGTCCCGAGGGTGTGCATTATTTTTCAATAACGGGACATCTCTGCCTTTTAACAGTTCCCAATCAACATGCTACAAATCCGACATGAACAACAATGGTTTAATACAACTTATACAACTATCCGCCAGATGTTTCAATGACAAACAGTGTGCTCAAAGCGCCGCAGAAGAATATTTTAATTTCAGCTGATTAAGTCGATAAAAAAAGAAAACGTTAAAGATGAGAGAAACTAATAATGTAATCATTGTCGCTTATTGTTTCACGAGAGGCCCGCTGTAGAAGCCATACAGTCAGTATAGCTTCACTGTCTCACACCGTCTCTTCCTGTCTCCCCCCTAGGGTCACGGCGGGTTGATCGGCCTCATCGGACCTCCAGGGGACTTCGGGGAGAAGGGGGACCGCGGCCTGCCGGGTACACAGGGAACCCGGGGACCCAAGGGAGATGGGGTACGCGTGCGTCACATGACTACTGCTCCGCTCTCGTTGTTGTTGCCGCTGCTGTGCACATAAAAGAGTACGGAGGTAACAAGACGTGCTTGTTGTTGTTTGTTGTGATTGTCTCCAGGGTACCACCGGGATCGCCGGTCCCACCGGGCCACCGGGACCACCTGGACTGTCTGTAAGTAACCACCACGCACACCCAGACACACACACATGCACACGCGCACACACACACACACGCGTGGATCCACCCCGATCGCCGTTACTATTATATCCTTGCACAAGTTGGGTGAAACGGCGCACGCATGCATGCACACACACACACAACACTCACACAAAAAATGATGTCATCTAAAGTCCAATTCTGATTCATAGGTCATAGGTTTCATAGGTGTGTGTTCTCGAAGCGTTATCAAAACATTCGAAGTGTGAATGCAGGACTGTGGGCCGTGCGTCATGAAAATGCACACCACCGCCGCCGCCGCCTCTGTAACTACTTTTACTCAGAGTGCGAGTCTGATCACATCTTTCTGAGACGTACCGATGCATAGATGGTACACCCACCTGAGGGACCATGTCAGTACGTGTCGGTGGTGGTACGCCCCCGCGCCAGGGACCATGACAACGAGACGCAGATAGAAGTGTACCGCGTTGATCTTAGTTTGACGATATTCGCTTGCCAAATAACATAGCTTGTTGAAAAAAGGATTCGCTGATATTGTTATTCAATGTATGTATTGTTATTCAACATTTTTGTTTTTCCCTTATCTGAAGGACATCGTGTTATATATACATATGAATAATTAAGTGAAATATAAATAATATAAAACTAAACACAATAAGTTTGTGTGTTCTTGTGTCGGACCCACACATCGCCATGCGGGTGCGAGTTCTCAACTGCGTGATTCATTGTTATTCTTTCTTCCATATAATTATATAGGCTAATTATAATTATTATTAGTATATCCTTACTTTGCACAACAAACTGAAATAAGGTCGTCTAACTTAGCAATGTAGGCCTATTCTTTGTCAACCGCCCAAACACAGCAGCCGCTCTGTCTGTTTGATCCGGGGGGCGGGGCCTTGTACTAAACTCGGTAGGCCTCAATTTGATACCCTTTCATTTGCAATTGCAATCCTAATGTCCATTGAGTCCGGCACTCATAGTCGCACAGTAGTCGGGCGGTTGGGCGACTACCGTTGAATCAACGACTGATTGAGTAATAACTGATTCAACACGTGTGCGCGTGTATTATTATTTATTTAACTGAACCCATTGAACTACTTAGCTCACATTCAAGTTAATATATTCCTCGCCACACCTGTGGCTATCGGGGGTTTTGCACCTGACATCCAATTACAACACTAAGCTGACATATTTTACAACCTGACATATTTTTCAAAGAAATCGCCCTTACGACTTCCTGTTGCACAGCTTTGAATATTTATAATAGCACGACTCTCTCCGCCCTGTCAATGTAAACGTGTTGCTAAAAGGAATATCTCCCTTTGTCAGTATTGTTGCTGTAGTTACTGTGGAAATTACAGGATAGGGTAAATATTTCCAGGCAGGGCTGAATTATGTCTTATTTCTGCTGTATTTTCCCACATATCGTTACACAAAATAATATCTCCTCCTTATTTTTCTCCATCTCCTCTCAGGGTTCGGTTGGAGAGAAGGGGTCGAAGGGAGACATGGTGAGTTATTTTCACATTTTCATTTCTGTTCTGTGCTGTTCTCACACGTCTGTCTGCCTAGCAGCTGTCGGAACCATATGCTGGGATTGAGGATGTGAGTGTGTGTATGTGTGTGTGTCTGTGTTTGTGTGTGTGTAGATGCATGATCTGTGTGTGTGGATGCATGATCTGTGTGTGTGTGTGCGTGTGCAGTGCGCATTGCGCAGTGTGTTTTGTGCAGTGTGTGTGTGTGTGTGTGTGCACCGTACTTCACAACCATGGCACAGCCGTGGCACGGCGTCGTGTTTACCACACGTCTGCGACCAGAAGCCAGGTGTACAGCCATTTTCTGGGCCTCTTTGTGTGACTCTCCTGGCGGATCCGTTCTGATAGGATTCATGTGGAGTGTGCATGATGCCGTGAAACTCATGAAAACCATGATACCAAGGCCGCCGAGCGCCAGGGCCCTGGCTCCGCTCTCTGTGCTGATCCACATAGCAGAGACTAATCCTGTAGAGCGGCAAGCGTTCCTATCCGCATAAAAGAGGGGACTTATCCCGCTGGCGGTGTGAGAGGACTGCGGGTGAGGACGGTGTTTGACGGTGCCGCTCTGTCTGTCTGTTTTTTCAGGGTGCTATCGGTCCTCAGGGAGACACTGGACCCGCCGGACCCCCCGGACCAGCTGTGAGTTGTCCTTCGATCCTCGTTCCCCCCCCCCCCCCCCCCCCTTCTCAGTGTCCCGTTGACCTGTCCCGTGATTGACTCAGTTAAACAGAATCTGTGTTGTCTAAGGAGTCACGATTGAGCGAGTCATTCCTCTTCATTTGCTAATCAACCGTTATTCTCACTTCTTTAAGACGAACATTTGACTGGACTTTTGTTTCGGGTTTGTCTCACGTTGGGTCATGTGTAAGCTCGATCGGTAGGGCTGGCATGCTATTAACACTCAGGCTTCAAGAGGTTCGATTCCCACCGGGACCGCCCATGCTAAGAACGTATCCACTCACTGCTTCTGATAAAATATGCCATATAATTATTCGTTTGCTGTCATGCCTGCCCATTTGGCACCTACTGCACTCCTAGCAAATCCCTGGAAGGTGGGATCCATCTTCTGTGTGCCTTCATAATATTACTTCCTTCTCCCATTGGGTTTCAAGGAAGTAGTTTTTGGGGGGGGGGGGGGGGGCGTCACAAACAACGTAAGCCTGTGAAGCCCTTTGGAGAAGGCTATTCAAACACAATTTGACCTGAACTCAACTCTTTTCTCCCGTCTCCCTTTCTCGCAGGGGCTGCCCGCCACCTACGTCCAGCCGCTGCCCATGCGGGACGGCATGAGGAAAAGGAAGAGGCATTCGGAGTCGGCTTCGTCGTGGGACGAGAGCAGAGGGGGCTGGGAGGAGGGGGAGGAGGGAGGCCTGCAGGGGGACCAGCCCCTGGAGGACGCGGAGGGCATGGAGGAGGTCTTCGCCTCCCTCAGCTCCATGAAGACCGAGGTGGAGCTGATGAGGAGGCCCCTGGGGACCTTCGAGAGCCCCGCGCGCACCTGCAAGGAGCTGATGATGGTGCAGCCCGGCTACAAAGACGGTCAGTGGGGAAGAGGGATTGGATTTTATATTTTTTTGACGTCGTTGTCGGCGACTGATCTTTATCGCTCCCCGTCTCTCTCTCTCTCTCTCTCTCTCGCTCCATCTCGCTATCTAAACCCATTTCTTTTCGCGTTAAAGCGGCTTCGCCAATCTGTAGGCACCTCCATCATCTTAAGGCCGTCGCGCGGCTTTCTCTTCCGCGTCGTCCTCATTAAGTCGCCAGGCAGTTCGTCATGTCAAAAAACCGTGGCGTCGACGACGCGACATCCGGGATGTGCTGCCGGTCCGCCGCCGTGATTGATGTGTTTTTCTCCGTTTGCCGTCGCCAGGGGAATACTGGATAGATCCTAACCAAGGTTGTCACCGGGACTCCGTCAAGGTCTACTGTAACTTCACGGCCGACGGCGAGACCTGCCTCCACCCTGACAAGAGGATTGAGATGGTAAGCGTCCAATCAGAACGCGCGCCGGACGGACACGTCGGCCGCCGCCGCGATGGGTTTGTTGCCGATGAACGGGGGGGGGGAAGTCTGCATCGCTTTGTGTGTGTGTGTGTGTGTGTGTGTCTCTCCCTTGACCCCCCAGACGTCTTTTTTTCTACCTCTCTGTATGTGCCTGTGTGTGTGTGTGTGTGTGTGTGTCTAGGTGAAGCTCGCGGCGTGGAACAAAGAGAAGCCAGGAACTTGGTTCAGCCAGTACAGGAAAGGAAAGCAGGTAAGACAAAACGTTTTATTATATATATATACGCCTCCACCTCCTCGCCGCCTTTCATCTCGGGCCGGCTCGCAAATGTCTGTTTTTCTCGGCTCGATTGCTCATCCAGACCGAGAGCGGTGGAGTGACGCTGATGTGTATGATTACGGTGATATATATATATATATATATATATATATGTTCAATATGATGAGAGTAGAGGAGAGGTGTGTGTGTGTGCGGGTGTGTCTGTATCTGTATCTGTCTGTGAGTGTGTGCGTGCATTTGTGTGTGTGAATGCACAGACACACATCTACTTGTAACGCTCGCCGCATTTTCATTCAGTACACTTACCTATCATATTATATGCGATGAGACGCCGCTGTCCGGATTTTACGGTGGAGGTTGATTCTCGCCCTCTGGAGGACTCTCGACGGAAAAACACTGGCGGCTCGGCCCTCTCTCTCTCCCGCTCTCACTCCGAGCGGCGCACTCTCTGAGCGCCGCCCGTTCATCCGCACCTGATCAGGGCTTTCATAATATACTTAATAATCGCAGCTTTAACGGACCAATCTCGATCCATACGACCTCTCTCCCCCGCTTGTCCTTGCTTTCCCCTGGCTACATGTATTTCCATCTCTCCTTTTATCTGCTCTTGGGTTTTCTCACGCGTGCGTGTGTGCTTTCGCTCTCTCTCTCTCTGTCTCTCTCTCTCTCTCTCTCTCTCTCTGCCTGTCTCTCTTTCTCTCTCTCTCTCTCTCTCTCCCCGTTGAACTCTTGCCGCTCTGCAGTGTGTTATTTTAACCATTTCTATCGCTCACCCCGGCTAAACGTATTCATGAGCACGTGTGCGGAGATTTGTAAACGAGGGACAAGGTTGGTAGGAAGGGAATTGGTGACTTTGCCGCGTCTGGCGCTCAACGGGATTGGACCTGTTATACCTTAAAAAGACCCGTAGTGAGGTGCCTTAAGCAAGATTGCAATTACTTTCAAAATAAGGGCGTTCGTTGTCGTCCGGTTTGATTAATGCAATAATCACATTTCATTAATGAAATATAATAATGATTATATATCCCTATATCCATACGTAGATGAATGATTGAATAGAAAAGAATCATGAATAAATAATGTTATTCATTTATAGTTCATCACCAGCAAATGATTGGGTCTTGAGCGGTACGTGTGTGTGTGTGTGTGTGTGTGTGCGTGCGTGCGTGTGTGTGTGTGTGTGTGTGTGCGCGCGTCGGGCCAGTTCTCCTACAGCGACAGCGACGGCCGCTCGGTCCACGTGGTGCAGCTGACCTTCCTGAAGCTCCTGAGCGCCACGGCCAAGCAGAGCTTCACCTACACCTGCCAGAACTCGGCCGGCTGGTTCGACGGCGCCGCCCGCTCCCACCGGCGCGCCCTGCGCTTCCGGGCCAGCAACGGCGAGGAGCTCACCCAGGCCAAGAGCCCCTTCATTCAGCCGCTGTACGACGGGTGCCAGGTGAGCGATTGAACCGAGATCAAACGCGGTGTCGGTTCGGATGATGCTTCGTTAAACGGGAGGAGGCGCGCAGGTGGGAGACGGCGGACGGTCGGCTCATTTGTGAAACGGGCGGTCGACAACGCGATGAGTGCACACAGCAAAAGCGGGCGTTAATAATATAGCCAGCCAGCCAAAAGACGGTTGAGTTATAACTCACTCGCTTTTAGCTCATAAAACCATGGCAACGCGTACTCTGGTGTTGAACGTCAAACAGAGCTGCTAATTGGACGCGCTTGGAGAGGTCGGCGTCAACACTACACTTTGAGTGTGGCGCCCGTGATAGTAGAAAGCTCAACGCTAGGTTTGGGGTTTCATGCTCGACCGCTATAGGAATACATTGGCAACGCTAAACACTGATGTCATCATGTGTTGGCCGTTTTAGGATTCAGGCCAAAATGGGCAGAATTGTGTGGTGTATTGCGTTACGCCGCGTTCTCACTCAACGCAAAGCGCATTTTTTTGTGCGATTACATACAAAGTCAATGCAAAGCCGCGAATAGATGCAAATTCGCGCCGAAGACACGAAGAACGATGCCAAAATGTACGTCATTCATGCCGCACGAACAGTTTCGCTCGAGTTGAAATTTTTCATCTTGAGCTGAAAATTTGCAGCGAAATGAGTAATCCTAGTTAGAGCCGGAAAACCGATCCTAACAGCCGTGTTTGGGTCCTCTCTCTCTCGCAGTCCCGGACCGGCCAGGAGCGGACCGTGTTGGAGATCGACTCTCCGTCGGCGGAGCTGCTGCCCATCGTGGACGTGTCGGCGGTGGACTTTGGCGGAAACAACCAGAAGTTTGGCTTCCAAGTTGGACGCGTGTGCTTCAGCGGCTGAGGGCCCTGCCGCGCGAGCGGGGGGGAAAAAAAAAAAAAAAAGTCACCGGCACAAAGTTCATCAAAAGAGAAATAAACTGGACTTCACCACTAGCCCATGCAATATTAAATGTGTTATATGTGGGGGTTTGTGGTATGTTGTTTTTCTGTATTTCGTATATGGAATTTGATTTTATTGACTATAGGAACATGAGAGGAAAGTGGAGGAGACACGGCGGGATGAAAAGCACATTTTACCAAAGGGAAATGTTCCACTTAGTTATATTTAATTTTTTGTTTTCTGTCGAACTTTTTTTCTTTTCTTTTTTTTTTTTTTCAATATGTGCCGTAATTTACTAAAAAGAGAGTAAGACTGAACCACTTGACGGTGACCAACGGAGCGCCCTCCTATTTATGGAAAGCATTTCTGTTCTATTCTGTGGTAATGGGTCAGTTGTTGTAATGTGGGATTGTCCTAAAACATGAAATGTAACGATGTCACGCTGCGAACAGATGCTCCGGTTTACTCAGCGATTCGACGCTCGCCGTCTAGCGCGCGCATTTACACACAAACAGCTCGTTTAATGCCATCGGGTGCGGAGGTGATACACTGAAGAGGGTTTTTTTTTTTTTACCCTTCAACAGCTGTTTGCCTAGCGAATGACCTTGCTTAGTATTCAAAACCGGTACCGCCGGTTATTAAACCTTAACCCTCACTCGAAAGGATAAGGTGGTTTTATATTATTATTAGAACAATTCGCAAACTTTTTTTTTTTTCCCGCGTGAACGTCCGCAGCGCACATCGCTGTATCCGTATCCGTCAGCCTTATACCTCGTTAGCGGCGTATTCCCCCATATGTCCTCGGCGCTCGGCGGGCGAGTTTAGGATATTCGAGGGACGTGATAAAAGCCAGACCGCTCTGATTTAGGCTCAAACTGTTTTCCACTCGCCGCCACTACAGCACCCGACGGCAATTCATTTGATGCGTTTCCCTCCGTTTTGTAACTGCTGAAGCTTCTTCCCCCTCGCCTTACGTTATTTCCTATATGTATTTCATTTGTTAATACTGTATGTTGAAATGAAAATTGCTCGAAAATGTACTCGGAAAAACGGTGCTCGCTTCGGGGGCCCCGTGACGCTGATTCCCTGGTGCTAACGAGGACGCTAGATGGTGTGAGAGGGTGTGTGTATGCGTCACCGCGTGTCATATACGTATCTTCGAGGGGCCGATGCTATCGGGGTCATCAAGTGTTTTAACCCAGCGGAGCCCGGGAGAGTCCGGCTAGAGTTAGCCCAACCTCAGGGCTAGGGCTCAAGTCTTTACCGCGGCCTGCGAAAGCTCGGCGGACGCAAACAAACGAGACGTTCTCTGTGTTTCGTCGCTCGGCTCGGCTCGGGTTGGTTTTCGCTGTGGCGAGGATGGGTTCCCTTGGTTACGGTTACTACAGATTAACCTCCCCCCCCCCCCCCCCCCCCCTCCTCCCCTCACCTCCTGTGGTCTCATCCGGCCCCGGCCCCTCCTGTGCAGAGTGACTGGTCTGAAGTTTATATATATATATATATATATCGTTGTACAGTTATTCTAAGGATGTGAGTTTTGTGGTGGGGGGGGGGGGGGGGAGAAATGTGGATTTCTGAATAGTAATAATAATAAGAATTATTATTATTATAATAATAATAATAAAACAGATACAATCTTTTTTTTAATCCCTGCTCTCCTCGGTGTCTGTCTATACCTGCTTGGTATTATGTATTACTATCTGGTACCGCGAGGCCGTCGGGGGGGGGGGGTGGGGGGGGGGGGGCCTCTGCTGCTGCGTCTAATAGACAAATAAGCTCTCTTCATTATGGAACAATTCCCGCAGTATTCACTCAACGACGGTGCAATCAACTCCATCTCCATAAAGATGTAATCAAGTCTCGCCCGCTCCCCTGTTGATTGGTCTCAATACCGCTCAGCCCATGATGCGCTTTTCTCTCCTCGGGAGGGAAGCGGCGGCGGCGGCGGCGGAGGTGGAGGCGATGAAGACATAAGAGGGACGGAGGGGTGTTTAAAGAGAGGGTGGGGGGAAGGAATGGCTCTCGGATAAGAAACACAGCCGGAGATTTGCTTTGTTATGTGTGTAGGTGTGTCTGTGTGTTGTGCGTAAATATGGATGACTCTGCGTGTATGTACAAGTAAGCGCGTGTGTGTGTGTGCGTGTGTGTGTGTGTGTGTGTGTGTGTGCATGTGCGCGCATGCATGTGAAGGTCAGTAAGAACCTTTCGTTAAGATGTCCTTGGCCCCGGCGACACCATGAATGAGTGTGTCTAGGACAAGCAACTTGATGAGTCTTTGTATTTTTCCACTCTTTGTATACTTCTTCTTCTTCTTCTTCTTCTTCTCTCTCTCTCTCTCTCTCTCTCTCTCTCTCTCTCTCTCTCTCTCTCTCTCTCTCTCCCTCTCTCTCTCTCTATCTCTGTCGCTCACTCACTCGTCTATCGCTGTCCCTTTTGCCACCGCTCTCATTTCATCCTCCCTCCTCTTGCTAATGCAAAGGCACACACACGCGGCCAAAAATAATTACCTACGCACGTTTGATTCGTCTGTGCGTAGGCATACCTATCAACCAGCGAAGGGTTGGTCTCACCCGCACTTCAAAGCGGCACGTTCCCCTTTCCTGGTTTTCAAGGTCTGCGCCAATGGCAGAATAAAGGTTACCATGTTACCGCCTTGTACTCATCGCTGCTTTCGACTCAATTGAATTTTAACTAGGGAACGCTCTTGACCAGGCAAAGGTCATCCATTGCCGCTGCCTCGGAATAATGATCAAGCAAAGGAGCAACCCAATAGTCAATACAGCAGTATGCTATGTGTCCGTCTGTATGTCACTCTCAACCATCTCATGTCTGTCTCTCTGTCGTAACTTTCTGTCTGTCTGACTGTCTGACTGATCTGTCTACATTAACACTGCAAATGTTGACACACTCATAACATAAAAAAATACCTACATGTGTTAAATGTCTTTTAAATACCCAATAAATGCCCGCCGCAAAAATAATCCATATTTTACATATAGATATAAATATTGAAGCCTCAGACTTGAAAAGCCCTGGTGAGCGTGTTCAGAGGTTTAAAAATAGGTTACTGTGAATATGTTACAGCGATTAATCAACAGTTATATCAAGTGAAGACAACTTTCATCTTCTAGGAAACGAGCTACCCAAAAAAAGCTATTTCCAAAAATAGCTATAGGCTAAATGTTACGTCTCCCGAGGAAACCGTGCTGTGCGGGGCTTAAGGTCACAGATAACCCGGCTATGCATACAAATGCTACTGGATTTACACATAAAAAGAGCCTGTTGGTGTTAAATATATATAAATGCCTATTGCATAGTAATATCCACCGGAGAGACTGCAGTGGAATAAATGCTTAATATATAAAATGATATATATTGGTCCTACTGATATGTGTATAACCAGTACATATTCATCAATACAATACAAATGCAAATGCAATGCAGGTCAGCTTGTGATTATCACTTCACTAATCAATAGCTAATCTAAAACTGCGGTTTAAATGTATTCCTGACAAACAAATGACTGTGTTTTTGATTAAAAAGAGAAATGTATGAATTTTAAATTGTCCTCTGACGGTGATTAGTCCTTCAACTGGGAGGCATTTTGTCTTGCCTCGCGCTGTCTAGTGTAATTTTGTGCATTTTTAAGGTCTGTTGTTGCTTATGTTTCATTGTTTGTTTCCTCATACTGTTTTATGGTCTTATTTTTCACAATTTTACGCTTGTGAAGCACTTTGTGAACTTGCTCCGTGAAAGGTGCTATACTAAATAAACTTTACTCACTTACTCGCTTCCGTTTCTAATGAAATATTTGGTGTTGTTGATATGACGTGTCTTCGGCTCGATGCTCACACCTGAGCAGAGTCCCAGTCCCGGTACCGGGTCTGTACTGGGGTCTGTACCGGGTCTGTACTGTCCCTGCATACTGAGGTGTGTCACCAAACATATAGAAATAATTGTCAGCTGGTGTACACTGGTCACACCTGGCGTACTTCTCTCTCCATCTCTCTGGCTGTCTCTCCTCCTCCTCATGTCCTTATTGCTTCCTCCTCTTGCGACGTGATATTGCAACCCAACCGGGCCGAACGTGTCACAAAGTCACAGTTGGACGTTAACTAATTAAAGAGACGTTCGGCCGAAGGAGAGCGAGTATACGGAAACATGTCTGCGGTTCTGGCAGATGGGGAGACCCTCGGCCCGGGCCTCTTTGTGGTGTCTCCTCTGCCCGTGGTTGGTATTAAAATAAATGAATGGTTTCTACCCATCCTGCCAAATCCGGTTGTTGTGTCACACTCATTATCTTGTGTGTATGCGTGTGTGTGTGTGTGTGCTTTTTTCTGTGT
>JAOPHQ010005214.1:57500-62500 GCA_030340625.1 Merluccius polli
TTTTTATTTTTTTTAAATGATTCATCATCGAGGTGAAACACCGGAGGCATACCAATTGGATGGCAAGCACAGCAAGGGACAAAAAAAAAAAAAGGATATGTCGCCAGTCACTCTTTTTCAGTCTTTTGATGAGTGAAAATATTGGCACAAAATTCGATACAATGCGTGTAACGTTTTTATAAGGCGGGTCTTTAAGCGCGTTCCACCAAAATATTTACGACCCGCTAATCAATACCCCGAGAGATAGTAAAGTGTTTATTGCTTTCGCTTGCGTCATGACTTTATATATATTGGGTCTATCTTGGGGCCTGGTAGCGACTTATTTTAATTCCTCCAACACACCCACCTGAGATGGCAATATTCTCAGGCTGCGGTAGAAAAATTATTGCCACACACACCTTTACGTCTTGTTTGTCGTATCTGTCTGCCGGCACGTCGGTCTGTGGCGGCCGGCCTGCCGGTCTCACCGACTTGACTCTCCTTGTCTGGCGTTCGCTGTTTGAAATATTGCGTGTGTCCTCAGTCAGTCAAACAGAAAAACAGACAAACACACGAAGGCATGTGCATACATGTCATGCACACATGCACATGTCCAAACAGGCATGTATACACAGACACACACACACACACACACAGTGAGGTTGTGGGTGCAGCTCTGCATTGTACTGATATAAATGTCCTGGCAGAAGGTCTTAAATCGTCCCCAGGAGCAGTTATGGATGATGCAGCTAATCGCCGCTGATCACCGGCAGCATAGCGATTCCTCAGAAGTCACTTTTATCCTGTCACACTTTCTTTGTACCCAACCCAACGTCTTTACAGCATTCCCCCAATAAGAACAGCCAGACTCATCACATTTGAATCTGTATTTATGTAAATGATTGTACGTTGCTGTTTTATGTTTTTACGGTGTCAAAATATGGTTTTCTGTCCAAAAAAAATTAAATCTGAAAATACGACGTCCTGGTAGATTATACAACCGGATCCTCCTCAACCTAGCCTGGCTAACACCAGACTAAATCACAAATGAGATGTTAGTCTGGCGACCGCCTATTCATTTTCCTGTAGAGGAGGCGTGGTTCCCGATCCGTCCAGAGCCCTTTATTGGGCGCTACGAATGTCTATCATAAGCGTCTGTTCGTAGCTCTTAGCCAATCGTATCAATTATACCGGATGACGTATGTAAAGCCACAGAAATTCGGCGAGCGAGCATGCAAGGAGTGCAAAGCCAAACGTTCTTCTTCTTCTTTTAAAATAAACTTTCGTTCCAAACTATCTAGAACGCTGTCCACGGCGAGATCGAAAGAGAGCTTCGCTTCTGCTGCGGCCATGTCGGATCCGTACGAACGAACTACGAGCTTCCGCCTGTCGAATAGTACGCGTCATCGTCTTTCCGTCCCTCCTCGTTCTGTGATTGGATATCCACCCCTCGCAAGAATTCTTGCGAGAGGAACCGGTCATAGCCACCAGGCTGTCTGGCAGTTCGAAATTTCGAGCGCGCCGATTTGCACAGTGGAGATCGGCGAGAGATTAGAAAAGTGAACGGTTTCCTAAACAGCAGCCAAGACGGCAGGACAAGTGAGTTACCCAACAACAGCCTCCACCCGGGGGGGGGGTGAGGAGGACTTATCCCCCCGTCTCCCCTCCCGGAGCGTGTGGCCTTGGGGCTGCTGCGCCGGGCTGGCAGAGGTGCAGCTGGACCTGGGCTGCTGCTGGCTGGCTGGTTGGCCGGTTCCGGGAACCACTAGCCGCAGACAGCTGCTGCTGGTGGCGGTCGCCGTGCTGCCTCCCCTGTCCACCGCTGGGAGGAGGCGGCCGTCTGCCGATTGCGGCCGGTTGGCTCCGGCGCGTCTTTTGGGGCGGCCCTTCTGGGTCCCGTTTCGGGTCAGAGAGGCCCCCCCCCGTTGGGCGCCGGTGTGGCTCCGTCGAGCCGGCCGCACGCCGCCTAAGTGGCTTTGCTGGGCCCCCTTTGACACGCGGCGCACAGGACGCTCTCTCGCTCTCTCTCTCTCTCTCTCCCTCTCTCTCTCTCTCTCTCTCTCTCTCTCTCCATCTTACTCTCTCTGTCTCTGTCTCTCTGTCTCTCTCTCTGTCTCTGTCTCTCTCTCTGTCTCTCTGTCTCTCTCCCTCTCTCTCTCTGTTTCTTAATCTCTCTCTCTCTCTCTCTTCATCTTACTTTCTCTGTCTCTCTCTCTCTCTCTGTCCCTCTCTCTCTCTCTCTCTCTCGCTCTCCCTCTCGTGTGTGTGCGGTGATAGCCGATTTATCATGTGTGCCTCGATTACCCCCAGTGCACCACACAGATGCACAGCCTCGCCCAGCCCCAGATTCTGATCAGGCTGACTCGCCGCCAGGTGCGGCTGCTTAAACCAGCTATCGACCACACACACACACGCACACACACACACACACACACACACACACAACACACACTCCACAGCGTTTAATCCGTCTACAGAGAATTCGCGGGCTGAATATCGCGGCCACGCAGCGCCGAACAAACAGCTGAACCCACTATTGTCGTTCTGTCTCTCTCGGAGAACACATCAAACAAGCGTCGGGGTCTCTTTAAACCCGTTTCGAAACCCGTTTCAAAGCCCGTCTCCAGCCTGTTTCAAGGCTGTTTCTTACATCAGATGAAGGTGCTAGGAGGAGAACCACTGATTAGGCGGTTCAGCTCTGCTAGCTGAATAAGCGCGTTGTAAAAAAAACAAAAAAAACTCCCTCGTCTTTTCACTTGATGCGGGCTCCAGTGTGTAATCAGCTGAGTAGGCTCTGTTTTCCTTGGTGCATACGATTCAGTTGATGTTTGATGATGAAAAGTAATTTCTTGCAGGACACAGCAAAGTATTTGATTTGATGGAGCATGATCATGGGGGGGGGGGGGGGGGGTGAGGGGGGGGGGGGGGGGTGGGGGGGCGTTAACCAAACCTCTTCAAAGAGACATGATTCTGTACATGATTCTCAGAGGGAAGCTTTCTCATCGTGGGCAGTAACAACAAAGGAAACAAAAAGGTGAGGGGATTGACCATCGTGGAGAGAGACGTGGCCGAAGCCAGCCATGGGGCGGAAATGTGCAACACACTACATAGGGAAGGGGTCAAGGTTGCAAGGATGCAAGACCGCTAAAGGAATCACAATAAAGAAGTCGGGAGATTGGCAGGCGGGCGAAGGGCGCTACCTCTAAGCGCAAGGAGAACATATACAAAAGGCCTTTTAAATTAAGAAAACAAGGTTATATGATTTGCTATATTATCGGATCCGTGTGTGTTTGTGTGTGCGCGCACGCGCGCCGGTGTGTATGTACGTATGTGTGTGTGTACACGCACTTGTGTGCGTATGTGTTGTGTGTGTGTCTGTGTGTGTGTGCAAACAATAAACAGTGAGTGGAGCGATTAAACGGCTCGCGTGATTCTGGTTGAAGCCCAATGATCGACCGAGAGAATCGTCTTTTTGGTTTGATACTAATACGTGGTTGATGATGTACTTGATGATGGGGGAATGCAGACTACACACACACACACACACACACTACACACACCAACACGGCAGTGTAGCACATGTGCAAATGTCCATGCCGTGTCTAAAATAGTCGGCTTTGGCACCGCAGGGCTTGTCTGTCTGTATCGGCGACGATTGCGTATCGCGTCGTGACATGCTCGTCTGTGTATGTCTGTGTGTGTGTGTGTGCATGCTCGTCTGTGTGTGTGTGTGTGTGTGTGTGTGTTAATATGCATATACCTGGGGCTAATTAGAGACTAGATGGGCTCCAGGACTTCAGGTGGCTGCGGCGGCTGCGGCGGCGGTGAGAGAGAAGAGGTGAGTGGCAGCGCTCATGAATAGTGATGGCCGACAGCTGCTCATTAACCAGGAGACTGTCTGACAGCCAGCAGACGGTAACACAAACCTTGCCTTTATGGGGTAACCGAACACACACACACACACACACACGCACGCGCACGCAGGCACACACACACAAATCCCCCACACACACACACACACAGAAAAAACCCTCACACACCCAAATGCACACACACACACACAGAAAAAAACCTCACTGACACACACACACAGAAAAAAACTATCACACGCCCAAAAACGGACACACACACACACACACACACACACACACAGGCATACCGTAGCACAAACACACACAGGTTCAAACTCCCTTCATCCGGTTCTCCAGTGGCCGGTGTGATGCGCGGGCCAACCCCTGCTTCTCCCTGATGTTGTTCTCCGATGTGCTCTGCTCTCTCTCCCCCCTCTCTCCCCCACTCCCCCCCCCCCCCCCCCCCCCCAGTCCCATCAGGTCAGGCCCCTCATTGAATATGAAAAAAACCTGAAAACCCTGGCAGCTGCGAAATTGTGAATGCGGCGCACAGTGCAGACGGTAGGAAGGAAGAAAGTTGCGGCTAAGCAGTGTCAGAGTTGTGGGTGAGAGATTTGACCCCCCCCCCCCCCCTCCCCCCCCCCCGCCCTTAAGCGCAACCTCAGTCTTATAAGAGAAAGCATTTCACCTTTACGGATGCCCTTACTTACCATATTAATGACTGCGAAGGTAAAGCCTCCCTGGCAACGCCAAGGTACACTTGTGCCTCGGCGTGAATTCGTATTGTATATCGCCCTTGCTCTTAATGCAGGCATGTGCTATTCAGTGGCGACACTAATCTCACAAATCAGACTTTGGATTAATAAATCGTAACGTCTGACAGCAGAGGAGCTCAAATCCGGGGGAAGCGGGGCGCTCCGGTGTGTCTTTTCGCTTCGTGTTTGTTTCAAGCAATCCTTGTTTCTGGAGGCGGGGATCTGTAACTGTGCGCCGCTCACACCAGAAAGATTAACTCGAGCACGGCTGCTGGCTGCCAGCCGTCGCCGGGTCGTCCGAGCGGCGCCGCGGACGCGACGTTCGGTTTGCGCCCCGATTTCAAGTTATGTTTCCACGTTTTTCACCTGTTTATTATTTAGTAAGCGAATGCTATTTCCAAACAACTGGCTTTCG
>JAOPHQ010005214.1:67500-70029 GCA_030340625.1 Merluccius polli
ATATATATATATGTAATTATTATTATTATTTATTATAGTTTTGTATATTATTTATATAAATCATTTAAAACATTTAATAAATAATACATACATATTTTTTTTCAATAAATATAAGATTTCTTAAAATGGAAATAATCTTTCACTTTACTACAGTTACATGTTATCTATACACAATGTACTGACTATAATTGTACAATTCCACCTGAGCAACCATCGTGTTTTATGGTTTCTTCAGCTTTCTTTTAACAATGTCATTATTCCTTGACTTTCTGCTGTGGTAAACCCGTGGGATGTGCAATCGTTTTACCTCGACGTGAAGGTGGAGGAAAAAAAAAAATTTAATAATTCGATCATCTTTCTCATTCACAACAGAACAACAACATTTTTCGCAGCTAAAAAAAGGACTACAGTTTGGCACAGCTTACACCATTAGAGGGCTTTTAGCCTGAAGCACGCCTCCTTTCATGTGTGTTAAAAATATTAAGCCAAAAAAAACAACTGGTACATAAAGAGGTATAAAGAGCTGTGCAATTGTCTCCTGACTTACAGTGAATTAAGATCCTTTAAGAGCAGGCGGGGTCTAGACACCGCACTCAAGGACGCCTCCTGGTAGGCTGTGGACCGCGGGTATCGAACCCAGTACTTTTCGACTGGGGGGTGGAACAACCTAGTTACTACACAACCCCCCCCCCCCCATACATTATATTGCATCTTCAAAGACAAATCGTTGAGCCGGACTGGCAAATGCAAAAAAAAAGTAAATAAAAATAAAACCCAGCAAAAAGACAACAAGGTTAACATGACATGAGCCTCCATCAAGTCTGATGCTCATTGGACGCCACGCCACAAAAGATGGCCTGCCTGAGACTATCTGTCCCGGGAACACATGGCACACGGGTTTGAAGGTGGGGGGGGTGTGGGGGGGGGGGGGGGGGGGGGGGGGGGGGGAGCGTCATGCGCAAACATGGAGACACAGTGGTGGTAAATAACGGCTGGTATCTCTCGCTGCGTCGGGGCAGCGGTGCGCGTCTTCTCTCATTTTGAAAGGGGCCTATCTGTATCAGTATAACGGTAAACCAAAAAAGCAATTTGCTTTGTCACACAGAGACATGCTTGACTACACTGAATAATTGCACTGCAGCTCTGGAAAGAGCTGTTTTCCTTTTATCTAATGAAGGCCTTCAGGGGACGGAGAAAGCATGTGTGCATGTATATATATATATATATATATATATATATATATATATATATATATATATGTGTGTGTGTCTGTGAGTATGTGTGTGTGTACGTGCTCACATACGTGTACGGCTCTGTGTCTGCGTTTAGCATTGCAAAGCGACACGTATACTAGTTTACATTTTTTCCCATATAACTCGTTACACGGCGCCTATCACAGTGTGTATATGTCCTCCCGTATAGTCGACGTGTAAAAAAAAAAAAAAAAACCCAGTTATGCAGTTTCCGGGCGGGAAAAAGAACGAGGAGATACGCTCACTTTTACTTTCATTGTCAGTTTCTATTCCCCTCCTGATTAGGTCCCCCTTGCCTGCACCGCGCCGTACCGCCGCAACACATCGACCCCCCCCCCCCCCCCCCCCTTAGCTACAATATATGTCCGCTAGCGCTGCGCCGAAGGCACCACCCTGAACCCCCGGTAATGCAACGGGAATATTGGAGAAATAAGAGCGCGCAGTGGCTGGCCCGCCTCAGATACTCACTGAGAAGTGCTGAGTTCACACTTCCGCTGTGTGTGTGTGTGTGTGTGTGTGTCTGGCCGCCTGCTTTCCCCTGTGGTCGGCCTGGCAGCAGAGGCCGAGCGGACCGGCTAAAAGTGTGTACGGGATGAAGCTCCGTCCATCGCTATATGTCTGGAGGAGGTGGGGGGGGGAGGAGGAGGAGGAGGAGGAGGAGGAGGAGGAGGAGGAGGAGGAGGAGGAGGAGGAGGAGGAGGAGGTTAACGAGTGGCGCTACCGAGGAAAACAAAACAAGCCTTGTTACATATCCGCCATCTTCCCCACTTCCTCGTCTTTCCCCCGGTTTTCCTGCCGATCTCGCTCCCTATCTTTTTTTATTTTCCCCCTCCCTGTCTAAGGCATCGGCTACAGACACACACACACACCCGGCAGCGGCGGCGATACGAATCGGGGGGCCCTTCGGCGGCGGCGGAGGGCTGCGGAGGATGAAATAATAGGGGGAGAAAAAAAAACATCATCGTCTCTCATAGTGCGCCTTTGTGCTCCGAGTTTTTTTTGTTGCGAAATTTTTGGGCTGATTGTCACGAATGCGTTTGTTCCACTGTGGAACTGTAATTAAGCCGTCACTGACAGTCTAGAGTCTTTAACTCCATAATGAGGTTGAATGTGTGCCGTTTGGCGCTCAGTGGATAAGCCACTGTAATCGCTTCTATCTGTTTAATTATGTAAAACCATTCTTTTCATCGTCTCTTAATGTTTCTCTGTCTGCCTCTCCTCGCTCCTTTCTCTCTCTTTCGCTCTCTCTCTCTCTCTCTCTCTCGCTCTCTCTCTC
>JAOPHQ010005215.1:0-7500 GCA_030340625.1 Merluccius polli
TAACATATAATAGTGATAATCCTAAACGTAGCTCTTTATTCAATCCAATTGTTTAACTAGAGTTTGCAGTTTTACAGTCTGGAAATAAAGCAGGGATAATAAAAGTAATAAAATATAAGTAATTAGTAAAAGTATAAGTCGTAGTAAGTAAAAGTAATTAAATATAAACCCAATACTTATTACATTTAAATATAAATTCATCGCCGCTTGGTGTCGCCATTATTCTTTTCCCGGCACTGAAAAGTGGCGCGCAAAGGATTTTGGGATATGCGAGGCGGCGAAGGATAGTTGCGGTGCGTCCTCCAAAAAGAGGGAAAAGAAGTGCGCATTTGAAGTACGCATTTGAAGGAGCCTTCGAATTGGGACAGCCTTCGCGCAGCGTTGTGACGTAATCGGCCTTCGAATGCGTACTTCGAAGCATGCATCCCGTGAATTGGGACACAGCTTGTGTGTGTGTGTGGTGGCTCCGCTGTTTGGGGGCTGGCGTGTCTTAATGCTGGTGATGCTGTTCCTGTCCAGGTGAACCGCTTCGAGCAGTTCAACATCAACTACGCCAACGAGAAGCTGCAGGAGTACTTCAACAAGCACATCTTCTCCCTGGAGCAGCTGGAGTACAACAAGTATGTTGACATGAGATGAAACTAAACTATTGTTTTTATTCTTATGTTGTCATCATTTTTTAGCAATCTTATGTATAATTTCTGGCACAAGAATTTCCCTCGGGGGGATGAATAAAGTTATATCTCATATATAACTTTATTCATCCCCCGAGGAAATTCTTGTGCCAGAGATTGCTCAAAAATTATTAAAACATACAAATAAAAACAATAGTTTAGTTTAGTAGTAGTAATACATATAAAATGTAGAAGGAGTAAATGCTAATACCGGTGCTTAATAGTATAACAATACAAGTAGGGTAAATGAAGTGTGTGTGTGTGTGTGTGTGTGTGTGTGTCCCAGGGAAGGCCTGGTGTGGCAGGACATTAACTGGATGGACAACGGAGAATGTCTGGACCTCATCGAGAAGGTGAGCGCCGCATGACATCATACTGATGGGATGCGGACGGCGGCCGATCGGTCGGATCAATAGTAGTATTGATTCTGAAGATGGCGACCGCGGTCAGGGACACCGGCTTCTACACCTCTGGAGTTAGCTGTTCTAGCGGGTCAGCTAGTCGGTTGGGGATCCCGCCAACCGACTAGCGTGGGTGGTGGCGGTGATGATGATGATGATGATGATGATGATGATGATGATGATGATGATGATGATGTCTCTGTTTCCATAGAAACTGGGCCTCCTGGCTCTGATCAACGAGGAGAGTCACTTCCCCAAGGCCACCGATGGGACCTTGCTGGAGAAACTCCACAGTCAGCACTCGGTGAGTACTTCCTGTACCCGCTGCGTACTTCCTGTACCCGCTGCCTACTTCCTGTACCCGCTGCCTACTTCCTGTACCCGCTGCGTACTTCCTGTACCCGCTGCCTACTTCCTGTACCCGCTGCCTACTTTCTGTACCCGCTGCCTACTTCCTGTACCCGCTGCCTACTTCCTGTACCCGCTGGCTACTTCCTGTACCCGCTGCCTACTTCCTTTACCCGCTGCCTACTTCCTGTACCCGCTGCCTACTTCGTGTACTAGCTGCCTACTTCCTGTAGCCGCTGCCTACTTCCTGTACCCGCTGCCTACTTCCTATACCAGCTGCCTACTTCGTGTACCAGCTGCCTACTTCCTGTACCCGCTGCCTACTTCCTGTACCCGCTGCCTACTTCCTTTACCCGCTGCCTACTTCCTGTACCCGCTGCCTACTTCGTGTACCAGCTGCCTACTTCCTGTAGCCGCTGCCTACTTCCTGTACCCGCTGCCTACTTCCTATACCAACTGCCTCCTTCCTGTACCCGCTGCCTACTTCCTGTACCAGCTGCCTACTTCCTGTACCCGCTGGCTACTTCCTGTACCCGCTGCCTACTTCCTTTACCCGCTGCCTACTTCCTGTACCCGCTGCCTACTTCGTGTACCAGCTGCCTACTTCCTGTAGCCGCTGCCTACTTCCTGTACCCGCTGCCTACTTCCTATACCAGCTGCCTCCTTCCTGTACCCGCTGCCTACTTCCTGTACCAGCTGCCTACTTCCTGTACCCGCTGCGTACTTCCTGTACCCGCTGCCTACTTCCTGTACCCGCTGCCTACTTCCTGTACCCGCTGCCTACTTCCTGTACCCGCTGCCTACTTCCTGTACCCGCTGCCTACTTCCTGTACCTGCTGCCTACTTCCTGTACCCGATCCCTACTTCCTGTACCCGATGCCTACTTCCTGTACCCGCTGCCTACTTCCTGTACCCGCTGTCTACTTCCTGTACCCGATGCCTACTTCCTGTACCCGCTGCCTACTTCCTGTACCCGCTGCCTACTTCGTGTACCAGCTGCCTACTTCCTGTAGCTGCTGCCTACTTCCTTTACCCGCTGCCTACTTCCTGTTTACAGGAGAGCCATTGGGTTGCATTAGATGACTCCGTCTTTAGGTTAAACTTTAAGCTATTGCAGGCATATTAACCTCTGATTGGCTGATGCGGTGACCCGGTCGCCACCAGATGTCATTGTTAGCGACGGACGCTTATGTCATGTGTCTTAGTCTCAGGGGAGGCGTGTGTCCCTATGCTCTGTCGTCTAAGAAGTAGTTTGGACATGTACCGGTCTGTTACAAAACACCAGCACACACCCTCAAGTCTTCACCAGCTCATCCTGGAATAGGATCTGCTGACCGTCAAGATAACCATCTCTCTAAGGTCCTGACCTTTAACCCCTGGTTCAAACTGCGGTCATTATAGTGGACACATGGGTCTTGTTACTAGCCGGTCTGTTCCAGCTGTGTGTGTGTGTGTGTGTGTGTGTGTGCGTGGTCCAGGGGTGATGACCTGAAGCATGGTTCTCCCTGCAAGAGATCGTGTCTTCCTGTATGAGGACTCATTTTGTTTTTCTCTCCACAGAAAAACTCCTTCTACGTGAAGCCTCGCGTGGCCGTGCACTACTTCGGAGTCAAGCACTACGCCGGAGAGGTACTGTCGTAGCGCCACTATAGCGTAGCATCAAATGGCGCCTCCCAAAACCCCTCTCTGTCTCCCCATGGTGGTGTTAACCTCTCTCTGTCTCCCCCTGGTGGTGTGTTAGGGTAGTGTTACCCCTCTCTGTCTCCCCCTGGTGGTGTGTTAGGGTAGTGTTACTCCTCTCTGTCTCCCCCCGGTGGTGTGTTAGGGTAGTGTTACCCCTCTCTGTCTCCCCCTGGTGGTGTGTTAGGGTAGTGTTACCCCTCTCTGTCTCCCCCTGGTGGTGTGTTAGGGTAGTGTTACCCCTCTCTGTCTCCCCATGGTGGTGTTAACCTCTCTCTGTCTCCCCATGGTGGTGTTAACCTCTCTCTGTCTCCCCCTGGTGGTGTGTTAGGGTAGTGTTACCCCTCTCTGTCTCCCCCTGGTGGTGTGTTAGGGTAGTGTTACTCCTCTCTGTCTCCCCCTGGTGGTGTGTTGGGGTAATGTTACCCCTCTCTGTCTCCCCTGGTGGTGTTTAGGTGGTGTTAACCTTTCTGTCTCCCCCTGGTGGTGTTAGTCTCTCTCTGTCTCCCCCTGGTGGTGTTAGCCTCTCTCTGTCTCCCCCTGGTGGTGTTAACCTCTCTCTGTCTCCCCCTGGTGGTGTTAGCCTCTCTCTGTCTCCCCCTGGTGGTGTTAGCCTCTCTCTGTCTCCCCCTGGTGGTGTTAACCTCTCTCTGTCTCCCCCTGGTGGTGTTAACCTCTCTCTGTCTCCCCCTGGTGGTGTGTTCAGGTGGTGTACGACGTGCGGGGCATACTGGAGAAGAACAGAGACACTTTCCGCGATGACGTCCTCAACCTGTTGCGGGAGAGCAGGTCCGTACTTCAGCTTGTCCACCTTGCGTTACCTTCTCAGTGTCTTCTTCTTTTGTTTTGTTCGTCCTCATGTGTATTTCAGTTCTTTCTCATTATATTTCAGTGTATGTTTGTGTATTTTCCATGCCTTGTACAAAGTAATATTGGGGAATACACTGTATTACACTATATATCAGCACTGATATATAGTGTATATCGGTGAAATTACAGGATTTCTTCGGATATTTCGGTGTATTTTCTATTTCCATACATCCTACTTCAGTATATTCCCCTGTACCTCCCTGTAGTTCCATATTTTTGTACGTATTTTTGTGTATTTCCCTGTATATCAGGGTGCTTTAGTGTATTTCCAGATATTTGGCGCGTATTTCAGTGTACTATGTTTCAGTATGTCGAGTATTCCCCAACACTAGTGCAGTGCCCATTTGAAGTCTATCGGATGAACGGTTGTCGGGAAAGTCGAAGGACAGACGGACATACGGAGACTCTTCCATTCATGTGTGGCTGTTGTGCGTCTCCAGGCTGGACTTTGTGTACGACCTGTTTGAACACGTGTGCAGCCGCAGTCAGCAAGACACTCTGAAGACCAGCGTGAAGCACCGCCGGCCCACCGTCAGCTCCCAGTTCAAGGTGAGCGCCAGCTCCCCACCTGTACCACCTCCCCACCTGTACCACTTCCCCACCTGCACCACCTCCCCACCTGTACCACCTCCCCACCTGCACCACCTCCCCACCTGTACCACCTCCCCACCTGTACCACCTCCTCACCTGCCTGCACCACCTCCCCACCTGTACCACCTCCCCACCTGTACCACCTCCTCACCTGTACCACCTCCCCACCTGTACCACCTGTACCACCTCCTCACCTGTACCACCTGTACCACCTCCCCACCTGCACCACCTCCCCACCTGTACCACCTCCCCACCTGTACCACCTCCTCACCTGTACCACCTCCTCACCTGTACCACCTCCCCACCTGTACCACCTCCCCACCTGTACCACCTCCCCACCAGTACCACCTCCCCACCTGCACCACCTGTACCACCTCCCCACCTGTACCACCTCCCCACCTGTACCACCTCCCCACCTGCACCACCTCCCCACCTGTACCACCTCCCCACCTGTACCACCTCCCCACCTGCACCACCTCCCCACCTGTACCACCTCCCCACCTGTACCACCTCCTCACCTGTACCACCTCCCAACCCGACTCAAACTAAAACACACAGGGCGTCAATTAACCAATTAACCCCCACGCAAACAAATGATAGGACATAGTTACTAAGACTGTAGAGTAGTGGTGGCAGTGAGGGACATAACTAGTGTAAAGTAGTGGTGGCGGTGAGGGACATAACTAGTGTAAAGTAGTGGTGGCGGTGAGGGACATAACTAGTGTAAAGTAGTGGTGGCGGTGAGGGACATAACTAGTGTAAAGTAGTGGTGGCGGTGAGGGACATAACTAGTGTAAAGTAGTGGTGGCGGTGAGGGACATAACTAGTGTAGAGTAGTGGTGGCGGTGAGGGACATAACTAGTGTAAAGTAGTGGTGGCGGTGAGGGACATAACTAGTGTAAAGTAGTGGTGGCGGTGAGGGACATAACTAGTGTAAAGTAGTGGTGGCGGTGAGGGACATAACTAGTGTAAAGTAGTGGTGGCGGTGAGGGACATAACTAGTGTAAAGTAGTGGTGGCGGTGAGGGACATAACTAGTGTAGAGTAGTGGTGGCGGTGAGGGACATAACTAGTGTAAAGTAGTGGTGGCGGTGAGGGACATAACTAGTGTAAAGTAGTGGTGGCGGTGAGGGACATAACTAGTGTAAAGTAGTGGTGGCGGTGAGGGACATAACTAGTGTAAAGTAGTGGTGGCAGTGAGGGACATAACTAGTGTGTTTTCTTTTCTCCTCAGAATTCCCTCCATTCGCTGATGGCTTCCCTAAGCTCCTCCCACCCGTTCTTCGTACGCTGCATCAAACCCAACACACACAAGGTAGGACCTCTCTCTCTCTCTCTCTCTCTCTCTCTCTCTCTCTCTCTCTCTCTCTCTCTCTCTCTCTCTCTCTCTCTCTCTCTCTCTCTCACACACACACACACACACATGTTCTTTGGTAGCGTGTGCCAGCTGCTCGGTGTGTTTTTATGACGTGGAACCGGGGGTCCGTCTGGCCCTCCTCCAAGAGCAGGTTAACTGCATAATGGCTTCTGATTGGTCCTTAATGGAACCACTAGTGGGGGGGGGGGGGGGGGGGGGGGGGGGGTCAGGTTTGTGTGTGTGTGTGTGTGTGTGTGTGTGCAGTTCATGGATTTTATGAGTTGTGTCAATATATTGATATTGCCGGAGAAGCCGTGACCCCCAACACCATCTGTAGTGGTGACCTCTGACCCGGCGGGTTGAACGTGTTTAAAGACACACTTTGATATTGATGAATATTAACACATAAACAATTCATCTTAATGAATAAATGTTTATTGACATTGAAGTCCATCTTGAGGTCAACTGTTGAGCAGATTATCTCATATTTATTTGATGTTCATTCATTTAGCCAGACACCTTTATAGCAAAACGTGTACTGTATGTAATTAAGGAGCAGGTAGGGGTAGGCTGACCAGACCCCAATTCACCAGATGTGGGACAAAGACTTCGTTTGTGTGGGACAATGTGGGACAATATGGGACACCAATGCATCAAGGTAGTCGAAAAGAACTTAAAAAAAATAAAAAATAAACATTTCTATTCTGCCCCTTTGCGTATAACATTACTATGCGTTGCCATCCGGTTGATTCAGTAGCACATAATGCAAATAAAAACTTAACAAATATATCTTATTTAAATGCAACTTTCCCAACCTTTGTACGACCACATGACATTTTCTTTGCAATCTCAGAGTCTGGTTTCCCAGGGATGGATAGTTTCCCAGGGATAGATAGTTTCACCCAGGGATAGATAGTTTCACCCAGGGATAGATCGTTTCCCAGGGATAGATAGTTTCCCAGGGATAGATAGTTTCACCCAGGGATAGATAGTTTCACCCAGGGATAGATAGTTTCCCAGGGATAGATAGTTTCCCAGTCTTGATTGTAGCTGCGTTTCCTCTGGTTAGCCGTACGGGTTGTGCTGTGTTGTCGTTCTGACCTGGTCTGCATTGTTTCTTGTTGATGGGCGTGTCCTTAACCGGCATCCGCCTCCCGGTTTGATTGACATGATCAGATAAAAACGGCTCTGCTGGGTCACTTCAACTGCTCTTTTGTGTCTTGCTTCGTTAACTAACTAACCCTAACCCATTCACAATGAACCCTAACCCATTCACAACTAACCCTAACCCATTCACAACTAACCCTAACCCATTCACAACTAACCATAACCCATTCACAACTAACCCTAACCCATTCACAACTAACCATAACCCATTCACACCTAATAAACCTTAACCCCTTCACAACTAACCCTAACCCCTTCACAGCTAACTAACCTTAACCCCTTCACAGCTAACTAACCCTAACCCATTCACAAGAACGCTAACCCATTCACAGCCAACTAACTCGAACCCATTCACAATGAACCCTAACCCATTCACAACTAACCCTAACCCCTTCATAGCCAACTAACCCTAA
>JAOPHQ010005215.1:12500-57500 GCA_030340625.1 Merluccius polli
AAATCCAGAAAAAAATGATTTAATTCTAAACAATTTTGGCAACAACTGAATGGAACAATTACATGCGGCCCTTTTAATTATTCATCTTTTAGCCAGTTGCTAAGGCAAACTAACTTGTTGACATGTTATGAATGTAAAGCGGACCGTTTCTTCTGCACAATATGGCCTGCGGCTGAGAAGAGTCGCATGGACCCGTGGACGCAGGACGCAGGAGTCGATAGATATTTGCGGGCAAGCAGGGCCCGGGGGTTGAATTGTGGGTAAAACAGGGCGGGAATGCGTTAAATGCGGAAATGAATCATCTCACTGTCATTTTGACAGCCCTAATAATGAATATTAAATTATACTGGAATTAATACAGGATAATCTAGGAGGGTTTTCGACTCTCTGCCGAAAAGAGGAGATGAGGCTTCCCTCATCTCCTCTCATCATCTCCTTCCCCTCATCTCCTTCCCTCATCTCCTCTCCTCATCTCCTCTCCTCATCTCCTCTCCTCGTCTCCTTTCCTCTCCAGGTGTTTCTGAGGGAGTCTCTGGAGCATCGCCTGGAGAAAGAGAGAGAGGAGGAGGTCCTCAGGGCGGCCATGACCATCCAGGCTCACGTTCTTGGTTACATCACCAGGTAAGGTGTTCACACTTCCTCTTGTAAAACCAGCATCACCTTGGTGCTCGACATTCTTGAGATTCTTGTTGTACCGGATCAACTACATATTTGACAGGATGTGTTGCAACAGAGGACAACTGGGCGTCTCCAGCATGGGAAGACAATACATATACAGTAAATGATAAACACAGAACTTGCACAGAAGCCCAAAGGAATACAGCCGACCATCGACCGCCGTTGAAAGCTGTTATGGCGCTCTTAAAATCTCAACAGGATAGCGTCCGGGAGAGCTACACTTGTTCCATCTGTCTGGACCAACTGCGCGAGCCGGTGACTATACCTTGTGGACACAGCTACTGTTTGTGCTGTATTAAGGATTACTGGAACAATGAGAGCACAAGGAGATTCAACAGCTGTCCCCAGTGCAGACATATCTTTACGTTAAGACCACCTCTGGTGAAAAACACCGTTCTAGCAGATCTCATTGAGAAGACGGCACTGGTGGTGGCTCAACCTGATGACTGCTATGCTGGACCTGGAGACGTGGGCTGTGATATCTGCACTGGGAATAAGACGAAGGCCATCAAGTCCTGTGTCGTTTGTCTGGTTTCTTTCTGTAAAGACCACGTCCAGAGTCACTATGAAGTTCCTGGGTTAAAGAGACACAAGCTGGTGGAACCGAACTCAGACCTTCAGGAGGGCATCTGCCAGCGTCATGATGAGGTCATGAAGATGTTCTGCCGTCGAGATCGACAAGGGATCTGTTATTTGTGTGCTATAGATGAACACAAAGGCCATGACATGATCACAGCTGCAGCTGAAAGACTGGAAAGGCAGAAACATGTCAGCAGCCACCAGAGGGTCACGCAGGCAACCATCCAGAAGGTAGAGGAAGACCTTAAAGTCCTTCAAGGGGAGGTGGACTCTATCAATCAGTCGGCTAATGTGGCATTGACAGATATTGATGAGGTCTTTGCTGAGATGATCCGTCCCATTGAGAGTCAGAGGGCCGACGTAAAAGAAAAGATCAGAACCAAGCAGAAAGCTGAAGTTGGTCGGCTACAAGACCTGCAGAAGATTTTGGAGCAGAACATCTCTGTGATGAAGAAGAATGTAGACGACCTGGATCAAATGTCCCAGATCCACAGTGACATCGGTTTCCTACAGAAATGCCCTCAAAACTTGCATTTCAAGAAATATGCAGGCTTACCCCCCAGAGATGCGGATCCAATGCAGTACTTAAAGAATGTGACTGTAGCTCTCACGGTGATGAAGGGTAAACTAAAGGTATTCGTAAAAGACGAAATGCCTCGCATTTCACTAGCAGTGGCTCAGGTGGATATTTTACCTTCACAGCAGTCCGAGCCCAAATCCAGAAAAGATTACTTACAATATTCATGTGAAATGAGCTTCGACCCAAACACAAAAACCAAACACCTGTCTCTGTCCGATAATGACAGAAAGATAACGTCTCTGGGCAGCAAAAAGCTAAAGGCTAGCGGTTACAGAACGGTTAGGAAGCACAGGAAAGCAGGGACGTCTAAACAGAAAAGTCTGCTAGACTGGGCGGTAGAGAAGTGTCTGAGTAAAGAGAGTTTCACCGGTCGCCAGTACTGGGAGGTGGAGTGGACGACGCGCTACGTCTCCATCGCTGTAGGATACAAGGACAGCCCCTGGAACGAACAGGGTTTTGGACATGATGACAAGTCTTGGGCTTTGAGTATTTCCCCTACTGCTACCGAATTCAAACATAATGACATCATCACTTTACTACCAGGCACTTATCCCTCCAGGGTGGGCGTGTACCTGGATTACAGGGCTGGTGTCCTATGTCTCTACAACATCTCCGACACCATGACACTTCTCCACAAAGTCCAGACCACATTCACACAGCCCCTCTATGTTGGCATTTGGCTGGATGCTGAAACCGGAGCTACTGTAGAGTTCTGCTATCCTCTACAGGTATAGGTGAACACATGATGCAGTGTTATGAACACAGTGATCTGCTACCCTCTAGAGGTATAGGTGAACACATGATGCAGTGTTATAAACACAGTGGAGGACACTATTATTTACTATCTGTTAGGGAATCAGGTATATGGAGTCAACAATAATGACTAATGAATAATGACTGTATATGAGTGAATGTGTCTTTTATTCGGACAGTGAGATGATAAAATACATAGTGCAGGTTTAAGTCTATGAGTTGTGTACTTAACCTCTGGTCTCAAGTTAGGACCAGTAAATAGGACCAGTAAAACAATGGCTTCAGTTTTAAAAACGTAGGATTAAGACGTTAATATGGCCTCAATATTCCCTCTATAGCAGTGGTTCTCAAATGGGGGTACTTGAAGGCACCCCAGGGGGTACGTGAGATTTAAAAATATATATTTGTATAGCCTATTTAAAAATAACATTAATTCAAAAAATATTATTTAATAAATATTTAAATAAAATATAAGTTGAAGTTTATAAACAGAATTTTATATTCAGGTTATTCAATTTCATTACCCTAAAAACCCTGAGTCTCCCCCGTACCAGGATGGTATGACCCAACCTGGCACGCGCCACATATTTATCAACTGTCAGTCACTGTTGCCTTGACAACTTTTACTCCTTTTTTTTCAACAAAAATTCTTTGCGCTGGTTAGGGGATACTTTACCAGACTTGCACCAGAAGGCATTTTGTGTATTATTGCCTGGGGACTAGCTCACACAGAGTGATGGAGAATTGCCACATTAAGAATATTAGGAAATGTACGTTTAATGTTGATATTTGAAAATTATACTACTACTTATACTTAAAATATACTTTTTATTTTATTTTTGAGAATCTAATTGGTTTTAATATCTCTACTAACGTTTGGATCATAACATATTTTAAACATCCTTTTTATTATTTTATTTTATGTGTGTTTATGAAGGACATCATTATACCGTTTGTGACACTATTATAGAAGTTGGCAAGTATTTGCTGTAATGCTGTAATTGTGGTTAAATTTAACAATAAAAATGGTTGACCATGGAGTGAGTTCATGTTATTCTTCACGTGTGTTCAGCTTCTCTCCTGGTGGTTTGTAGCATCTTAGCCACACTTGGCTTCATCCAGTCCTTTGTTTGAGGACTGGATGAACTTAATGAGGAGTTCAACGCTGTGTACCAGTGTAGTTATGCCCTGCAGATGAAGCTTAAAATACATACATGACCTAATTATCAGAACGTTCCTGAACCGCCGCCATTCTCCTCACTTCCTCCATAGTAATTGAAGAACTTGCCCAACCACATTCTCCCCTCTCCTGCCAGACAGGGTTTCAACGTCAGGAAACTCCTGAACTTATAGCTCCCTTATGGCTATGCCAGGGTCAGACTACACCACATTTGTGTCTTCCACAATGGTCACCATGTCCAATTCGGCGATTATTGCATATTGACCCCGACATATTCAGTCTTCGCAACTTGGAGTCAAGTTTCCCTGGAATCAGGGAGGAGGGGTCAATATTCAATTCATCAACATCTGTGTGCATCTCGCAGGAGTTGTCTATATAAATACGCAGATCTGGGGTATTTACCATGCAGTGATCAAATTCTTCTCACCAAGTCATCACCTGAAGCGCCAGATGGTTTGTTTTATTATTACAATCCCTTTTCTTATTAAAATTAGCCAAGAGTATGGCATCGCCTGCCCATGCGCACGTTGGCGGGCGTGTGGACCCAGTTTTCCCACGGTACTTTTGCTGTTCTCCCTGTGGACTCGTCAAAACCTGTCTGTCGATGTCGCCCTCCGCAGGAAGCAGTACAGGAAGCAGCTGCAGTGCATTGTGGTCATTCAGAAGAACTACCGGGCCGTCTACTGGCGCAGGAAGTTCCTGCTGCTGCGGCAGGCGGCGCTGACCTTCCAGAGGTTCCTCCGAGGCCGGCGGGCCCGCCTGCTCTGCAGCCTCCTCCTGCAGGAGAGGAGGAGCAGGGAGGAGGAGCAGGAGAGGAGACGTAGAGAGGAGGAGGAGGAGAAGGAGATGGAGAGGTAGTGTGTTTTACGTTTACCAGCTTTTACGCGCAACAACATGATCCGGACAGAAAGGGAAGAGTTGTTAGACTAACCTGTCTGTCTGTCTGTTTGTCTGTCTGTCTGCTTTTGCAGAGAAAAACAACGGTTGGAGGCTGAGCTACTTGCCAGACAGGTATAGCCAAACTGCTCTCCTTACTTGTCTCACGCCCTCCCTGTCTCACCCGCTCCCTGTCTCTCTACCTCCCTGTCTCACCCGCTCCCTGTCTCACTCCCTTCCTGTCTCTCTCTCCTTGTCTCACCCCCTCCCTGTTACAGAGCTAAAGTAGAGTCTTATGTGTACAGTAGTGGAGCCAACCCGCTCCCTGTCTCACTCCCTCCCTGTCTCTCTACCTCCCTGTCTCACTCCCTCCCTGTCTCACCCGCTCCCTGTCTCACTCCCTCCCTGTCTCTCTACCTCCCTGTCTCACTCCCTCCCTGTCTCTCTCTCTCCCTGTCTCACCCCCTTCCTGTTACAGAGCTAAAGTACTGTCTTATGTGTACAGTAGTGGAGCCAACCCGCTCCCTGTCTCACTCCCTCCCTGTCTCACTCCCTCCCTGTCTCACCCGCTCCCTGTATCACTCCCTTCCTGTCTCACGCCCTCCCTGTCTCTCCTGTCTCCCCCTTCCTGTCTCACTCCTTCTGTCTCACTCCCTCCCTGTCTCTCTCCCTCCCTGTCTCCCTACCTCCCTGTCTCACTCCCTCCCTGTCTCACCCGCTCCCTGTCTCACTCCCTTCCTGTCTCACTACCTTCCTGTCTCACTCCCTCCCTGTCTCTCTACCTCCCTGTCTCACCCCCTCCCTGTTACAGAGCTAAAGTAGAGTCCTATGTGTACAGTAGTGGAGCCATCATCAGGTTCCATGTCCTGCTCCTTCTGTGTCTTCTGATGTATCTTCTGTGTCTTCTGGTGGTGTTCAGGCTGAGGAAGCAAGGATACTCAAGGAGGCTCAGCGGGAGGAGCCCGGGTCCTCCCAGGTCCTGGACAACGATGAGGAGGAGCAGGCACCAGGGGATGACGGGATCCGACCCCAGGAGGTCTCGAAGGTGGAGGAGATCCTTCGGTTGGAGCGTGAGATCCAGACCCTGCAGCGTCAGAAGGAGCGGCAGGAGCTGTCGCTGACGGAGGCCTCCTTGTGTCGTCTGCACCTCCTCCGCGACCAGGAGCTGAGGAGGCTCGAGGACGACGCCTGCAAGGCTGCGCAGCAGTTCCTCGACTCGCTCAACTTCGACGAGATCGACGAGTGCGTCCGCAACATCGAGAGCTCGCTGGGCACCGGCGAGGCGGAGGAGAAGGCGGGAGGCGACGACGATGAGGAGGAGGAGGAAGAGGAGGTGGACGAGGGTTTTCGGTGCGGACGACGACAAAGACTCACCCAACCCCAGCGAGCACGGCCACTCGGACGGCCAGCGCACCAGCGGCATCCGGACGAGCGACGACTCGTCCGAGGAAGACCCGTACGCCAACGACGGCATGGCCCCGCCCACCGGCCTGCTCCACCAGGCGCTGCCCCTCCCTCTGCCGCCGCCCGCCTGCCACAGCATGTCCTCCAGCGGGGACTCGGCCTACTGCCACCCCCAGGCTTCGTCCGAGGCCCAGTCGGACGACCTCGTGGAGCTGATCCCGCCGGATGAGGATTCGGACTACGACCAGGACGACTACGACCAGGACGCCATCATGTCCAGCAGCGGCCTGCCCGGATCTAACCCCCGCAGCGGACAGTGGTCACCTGACTACCACGGCTCCCTGGGAACCTACAGCAGCTCAGCGGCTTACCGCTTCAGCTCTGAGGGGCCGCAGTCCTCGGTGGGTAGACGTTTCCACAGAGCATAGCTTAATTCATGTTAATTTAGCATGGCACAATTTAGCATAACCAGAGACCTTAACTTACCTTAACTTAATTAAATTTAGCATAGCATAACCAGAGGGCATAACTTAACTTGTAGAGATATGTAAACATAGCATAGCATAACTTAGCATAACCAGTGAGGATAACTTCATGAACCATAGTGTAACTGAGTCTCCTCTGCTTGTTTGTTTGTTGGTCCAGTTGGAGGACAGCGAGGACGACTTCGACCGCCTGGACACGGACGACGACACGTCGTACCGCCGGGACTCTGTGTACAGCTGCGTCACGCTGCCCTACTTCCACAGCTTCCTCTACATCAAAGGTTAACACACGTAAAACATATTACACATCGACACACATGAGTCTTTATTACACTGCACAGATTGGATTAGATTACATTTTACTAGATTGTATTAAATTAGGTTAGATTCAATTATATTGATGAGACTTGATTAGATTAATTTAGATTCGATTATACTAGATTATAGTAGATTAGATTAAACTAGATTATAGTAGATTAGATTATACTAGATTAGATTATACAAAATTAAAATTAAACTAGATTACATTATACTAGATTATATTACATTATGTTATACTAGATTAGAATGGATTATACTATATTATATTACATTATTCTAGATTAGATTAGAATAGATAATATTATACTAGATTAGAATGGATTGGATTATACTAGATTATAGTAGATTAGATTATACTAGATTAAAATTAAGATAGATTACATTAGACAAGATTAGATTAGAATAGATAATATTATACTAGATTAGATTGGGATTAGCCTGCTGACTCCTGTCTCCCGCTCCTCGTCCTCCCAGGGGGTCTGATGAACACGTGGAAGCGGCGCTGGTGCGTGCTGAAGGACGAGACCTTCCTGTGGTTCCGGGCCAAACAGGAAGCGCTGAAGCAGGGCTGGCTCCACAAGAAGGGCGGCGGCTCGTCCACGCTCTCCCGCCGCAACTGGAAGCGCCGCTGGTTCGTCCTGCGGCAGAGCAAGCTCATGTACTTCGAGAATGACGGCGAGGACAAGATGAAGGGGATGTTGGACATGCACGCCGCCAAGTAAGGATACTAGCCTATGTAGCCATGCAGTCACTTAGCCAAGTAGCCAGATAGCATGTAGCCACCTACCCATGTAGCCAGATAGCATGTAGCCACCTACCCATGTAGCCAGATAGCATGTAGCCACCTACCCATGTAGCCAGATAGCATATAGCCACCTACACATGTAGCCAGATAGCATGTAGCCACCTACCCATGTAGCCAGATAGCATATAGCCACCTACACATGTAGCCAGATAGCATGTAGCCACCTACCCATGTAGCCAGATAGCATGTAGCCACCTAACCATGTAGCCAGATAGCATGTAGCCACCTAACCATGTAGCCAGGTAGCATGTAGCCACCTACCCATGTAGCCAGATAGCATGTAGCCACCTACCCATGTAGCCAGATAGCATGTAGCCACCTACCCATGTAGCCAGATAGCATGTAGCCACCTACCCATGTAGCCATTCAAACACATTGCCCTTTGTGTGGTTCAATTTATTTGTGACATCACACATAGCAAACATTTTCAAATTGTTTGTGGCACTTGATTTCAGGAAATGGGTGTAAATAAACTGGTGGACATTTGCAGTTTCTTAAAGTGTGTGTGTGTGTGTGTGTGTGTGTGTGCAGAGAGGTGGTGGATAACACGGGTAAAGAGAACGGTATCGACATCGTCATGTCGGACAGAACATACCACCTGATCGCCGAGACTGCGGAGGATGCCAGGCAAGTTCAACCTGTGTGTGTGTGTGTGTGTGTGTGTGTGTGTGTGTGTGTGCATTCCTGTCATACGATGTCACAAAGGCATGTCACAAGACACGCATGTTGTGGGCGGGGTCTGTCTGCTGACCGGCTAACGGTGTGTTGCTGTGTGCGTGTGATTGGCTGCAGCCAGTGGTTCAGTGTCCTGAGCCAGGTGCAGGGATCAACGGAGCAGGAGATCAGGGAGATGCACGACGAGCAGGCCAACCCCCAGAACGCCGTGGTGAGCACTGCCGCACTGCATGCTGGGAAATTTGAGTTCTTTGGTCCGATGGATATGATGTAAACTTCGGATTCCAGGGGCTTGAAGGTCAAACTCATCTTCATGTGAACAAAAACACTGCTAGTAACTCTCTCGCTCTCTCTCACCCCTCTCTCTCTCTCTCCCCCCCCCCCCCCTCTCTCCCTCTCTCCCTCTCTCCCTCTCTCGCTCTCGCGCTCTCGCTCTCTTTTTCTCTCTCGCTCTCTCTCTCTCTCTCTCTCTCTCTCTCTCTCTCTCTCTCTCTCTCTCTCTCTCTCTCTCTCTCTCTCTCTCTCTCTCTCTCTCTCTCCTCCCTCCAGGGGACTCTGGATGTAGGGATGATTGATTCAGTGTGTGCGTCAGACAACCCAGAGAGGTGAGGAGACTACCAACACAAACAAACACTGTGTGTGTGTGTGTCCTAGTGTTTAATACTGTGTGTCTAATATATTGTGTGTGTGTGATTGTATTGTGTGTGTGTGTGTGTGTGTGTGCGTGTGCGTGTGTGTGCGCGCGCTGCAGGGCCAACTCGTTCGTGATGATCACGGTGAACCGCGTGCTGCAGTGCCAGGCGGACGCCCCGGAGGAGATGCACCACTGGATCACCCTGCTGCAGCGCTGCAAGGGAGACACGCGTGTGCACGGACAGGAGTTCATTATCCGAGGTGAGCACGCGCACGCACACACACACACACACACACACACGTTAAAAAATACTCACAGCAGCGAGTATAATCGGGTGTTTGCGTGTGGCAGGCTGGCTGCAGAAGGAGCTGAAGAACAGCAGCAAGGCCTCGCTGAAGCTGAAGAAGCGCTGGTTCCTGCTCACCCACAACTCCCTGGACTACTACAAGAGCTCGGAGCGCCACGCCCTCAAGCTGGGCACGCTGGTGCTCAACAGCCTGTGCTCTGTGGTGCAGCCCGACGAGAAGGTCTTCAAGGAGACCGGTGAGCACCAGAACCCCCCCCCCCCGGACCACTTCTTTGACCCCCGTAGTTCATCTAGGGTGTTGGGTTAGGTTGTGGTTGGATGTAGCGTGTGTGACAACCAACCATCCACCCACCTGTCTGTCAGTTTGGTATGCGTGGTAGTGCATAATACTTATATACTGTATATATTAGTGGTGGGCATAGATTAATTTGTTTAATCTAGATGAATCTCACTGTAATCTTGGAATTAATCTAGATTAATCTAGATTAAAATGGCTCATTTGAATTCTGTCGAAGGCATTCATAATATGTGTGTGTGCTACCTAAATAATGACTAAAAGTAAGTCTGCGCGATCGTAACCCATCCCGGACCTACGACCGACGGGGGGGGGGGGGTAATAGATTAACGGCGATATTTTTTTTATCGCGCGATAAGAGTCTCGCGATAAGAGTCTCGCGATAGGGGGGGGTGGTGCGGGGGGGGGGGGGGGTGCGCGCGCGATCGTAACCCACCCCGGACCTACAACCGACAGGGTAAGAGTAATAAGAGTAAGAATAAGAGTCTCGCGTTATCGCAACGCGTTAACGCCGATAACGGCCCACCACTAATATATATATATATATATATATATATATATATATATTATATATATATACTGTATATATATATATATATATATATATATATGTATGCATGATACTTAATAACTTGTGTTGCGGTTTGTCCGGCAGGGTACTGGAACGTGACGGTGTTTGGCCGTAAACACTCGTACCGCCTGTACACCAAGCTGCTGAACGAGGCGTCCCGCTGGGCCAGCGCCATCCAGAACGTCATCGACTCCAAGACGCCCATCGACACGCCCACCCAGCAACTCATCCACGACATCAAGGTGAAGGAGCGACCATTAATGTCTGGGATTCATAAAGTACCGTCTTATCATCCATCGTGACACGCCTCCACTTCCATGTCCATACTGTGGACTGTTTACTACTATTTAGTCATTTAGGGAAGGCCTTTATTCAAAGGAACGTAAATTGAATCGTTAGTGAATTGTGAATAGTGCAAAATCGCAAACTATGCTCATATGTGCCACCAAATTCAGGGGAATATGAATCTATTTGACAACTTCTATACATTTAGCAATCAATATAGATGATTTAAAACCAGAGAAAAGACATTTGAAGATCTTTATCTCCATATGTTGATTCTTGTTGATTTGTGATTCTGTGCCCTTCAGGAGAACTGTCTGAACTCTGAGGTGGTGGAGCAGATCTACAAGAGGAACCCCATCCTACGCCACAGCAACCATCCTCTCCACTCCCCCCTACTGCCACTCCCATACGGGGACATCCACCTCAGCTGTAAGTCTCCATCACCCAACCACCCAGCCGGTCGTCTCTTCCTCCACTCCATTCACCCACCTATCCACCCAACCAACCCATCATGCACACATCCACCCATTCATCCACCCATACTGAAGCCTGGCGTCCCGTAATTATAAACATATTGAATCGATCAACTAGTATCTCTCTTATTGTCTCTCTATTATATCTCACAATATAAATCTGATTTACATTTTTGAATTTGTGTGTATACATTTGCATATTGAACGGTGACAGTAAATCTCCGCGCGTTGTTCTGCAGTGCACACCTGACACATACTCATCCTCTTGACTTATCGCTTTCTCTCCTCCACCAATCATACCTCCTCCTCCTCCTCCAACCCCTAACCCCCCCCCCCCCCCCCAGCTCTAAAGTACAAGGGCTACACCACGCTGCAGGACGAGGCCCTCAAGGTGTTCACCTCGCTGCAGCACCTGGAGGGCGTGTCGGACGCCGTGCCCATCATCCAGGGGGTCCTGCAGACGGGCCAGGAGCTCAGGCCCTTGCGGGACGAGCTCTACTGCCAGCTGGTGAAGCAGACCACCCGGCCGCCGCAGCCCGGCAGCCCCGGGAACCTCTGCAGCTGGCGCATCCTGGCCTGCATGGCCTGCACCTTCCTCCCCACCCGCGGCATCCTCCGCTACCTGAAGTTTCACCTCAAGAGGTGAGTGGGAGGCGTTGGGGGGGTCTGGTCCGGTCTGGCTCGTAGAGGGGGGTGGGATAGTCTAGCGGTTAGGGTTAGGTTGTTTGACTCTCGGCTGAAAGGTTCTGGGTTTGAACCCCGAAGTTCAGTCTACCTGTAGGCATCCTTGAGCCTTGAGGTGCCCCCGAACCCCCTACCTGCTCCTTAATGACATGTCTCTGTACTGTCTAACCCCTACCTGCTCCTTAATGACATGTACCTTCAATCTACTATTTCAATCACACTATCATGGGTCAGGCATTGTGGACCACAACACAATCATGTCCTCCCTGTTGGATACACGTTTCAGTAGTAGTAAAGTGGTCTAAAGGAGCTAGAGGAAAGCACAACCTCATGCCAGGAATGTAGGTCGTTGTTTGGTTTTTATGTTGTCACCTTACATACCTCAACATGTTGTGGGAGCACAATCCCCACGAAACAAACACAATGGAGCTGCAGAACCACGTGGCATTAGCATAACGGCCTGCGGTGATGTCTTCTCCCCAGGACGAAAGAGCTTTTCCCGGCCACGGAGATGGAGCGGTATGCCACATTTGCACTGGACTCGCTGAAGGAGACGCGGACCAGGGAACACGTCCCGGCCCAGGAGGAGATCCGGGCCATCGTGGCACGCCAGGAGATGACAACCATGGTCCACTGCCACGGCGGGGGGTCCTGCAAGATCACCATCAACTCCCACACCACGGCTGGAGAGGTGGGTGGCAGACACACTAGATCTAGGCATGCATGTCACCTCATCCAGGTCACCAGGTGTCTGATCTGTCCATGATGGAAAGATCAGCCTACCCAGTGGACTGTACCAACTGGCAGGCTGATCTATCCATCGTACATCTGGGTGGACACTCCCACTTGTGATGTCACTAGAGGGTAGATTTTGACATTGATTTTAACTGGCTTGTAATGGCTAATCATCATCACACCTGGTGGTAAAATAGGGGCCTTTAAGGTGAGGTTATAATTGTGTGTGTGTGTGTGTGTGTCAGGTGGTGAAGAAGCTGATCTGGGGTCTGGCGATGGAGGGCAGCAGGAACATGTTTGCTCTGTTTGAGCACAACGACACCGTGGACAAGGCCATCGAGAGTCGCACCGTGGTGGCCGACGTGCTGGCCAAGTTCGAAAAGTAACCTTCACTTCTTTCACTTTTCACTTTCACTTTTGCATCCAATTGTGCCTCTAGTCTATGCGAGTGTATGGTGGTCAGGGGTGAGGGCGTTTGTTTTCCTGACCGGCTCCTCCTCCCGTCTGCTGTGCAGGCTGTCTGCCAGCCAGGACCCGCAGGCCACCGGCTGGAGGTTCTACTTCAAGCTCTACTGCTTCCTGGACACCGACAGCGTTCCCAGGGACAGCGTTGAGTTTGCCTTCATGTTCGAACAGGTGAGACCTAAACTCCAGGAGAACGCGTGTGTATTGTTGTTACAAAACAGAAAACGGAGTATAAATCTGTTTTCTTACTCGTAATAGAGCGGTACAGGAATGAGTCCTGAAACCCGGAAGTCCGTTAGCATGTTAGCATGTTGGCACTTCCGGTTCCCTCGTCTCGAAGTCGATGGGTTTTTTGAATGGGTTTTTGGTTAGATGCCTGAAATAAGGTCTGTGGTTAAACACAAGCTTAAGAGATTGACACGTTTTGTTTTACGACATAAGATATGTCGGTAAATACCCCACTCGTGAATTTTGAAGCTTTTACGTGTCTTAAAAAAATTCGGGCGATTGCATTTACGCTTCAAAAGTCATAAAAGTAGTGTTCATTGGTGAAGATTATCTCGCTTAACTAAACGTGTGAGTATCATAAACTTGTGTTTGCCACAGAACTTATTTTCTGCAATAATGCAAAATCCAATGGGAAAAGCCCATTGGCTTGTTGTCAAGGGAACCCAGGGCGACGCCCACTTCCGGGTTGGTCTACAGAAATACGTCATCCCTGCACCGCTCTATACTCATCAATATTCCCTTTCTGTCCTCAACCGCCTTACATCCACCATTAATCTTTCCTTTCCTCCTTTTTTCCATCTCTCCATCCATCCATCTCTCCATCCCCCCCTCTCTTCCCGGCCCTCAGGCCCATGAGGCTGTGATCCGAGGGCGCTATCCCGCTCCCGAGGAGACCCTGCAGTTCCTGGCTGCCCTGCGGCTGCAGTTCCTCCTGGGGGACCACAGCTCCCAGGCCCCCCTGCCTGACATGGCCCAGGTGTTCCCCATGGCGCGCTTGCGGGCCCGGGTGCAGAACTCGGCCAAGACGTTCGCGCCGGGCATTGGTTCGGTGTCGGATCGCTCCTCTGGGACCTCGGAGAAGAAGCGCTCCAGCTTCCTGGAGGGAACCCTGCGGAGGAGCTTCCGGAGCGGCTCACTGAGCCGCCAGAAGCTCCTGGAGGAGGAGAACTCTCTGGAGGCGTGGCTGCGGGAGGAGACGGCCGCGGTGCACGCCAGTGTCCTGGACAAGTGGAGGCGCCTGCAGGGGATGAACCAGGAGCAAGGCCATGGTCAAGTACATGGCCCTGGTGAAGGAGTGGGCCGGCTACGGCTCCACGCTCTTCAACGTGGAGGTGAGAGACACGGCTGCAGGGCTGCAACGATTAGTCGACCTGGCAGAAGATTTATCAAATCACATTTGTATAATCGATTAATCGTTGAGGTCATTTATTAAGTACAAATACCGAACATTTGCTGCTTGATGCTTCAGAAATTCAAAGGTTTAGTTCATGGATCATTATAAAATGAATACTTGCCAGATAAAGCAAGCAAATATAAGCCATCACTTTGGACTCTGGTAGGGTTAGGGTTGACTACGAAGATAATCGTTAGTCCTACAGCCTGACGGCGCTAGATCTGATCCATTTTGTTTTTACTGTTCCTCTGCAAAACTCTTAGCTAACTCTTAGCAGCCTAACTCTTTGTGGCGATGGTAACAAACTCTTAGCTGGTCAGTCTTCCAAGTGTCTCTCTTTATACCCATCTTGTAATATCATGCTGGGTCAGACGTAGGTGACAAGTCTTTAGCCAATGGCCTCCATCTCCCAGCATGCACCTGAGGTCTCCATCTCCCAACATGCACCTCACACCCTGTCCCTCATCTTGCAGAGTCAGGACGGCGCCTTCCCCAGTGAGCTGTGGCTGGGCGTCAGCAGGCAGGCGGTGTCGCTGTACAAGCGAGGCGAGCCCTGGCCTCTGGAGGTCTTACCCTACGAGCAGATTCTGTCCTTCGGAGCGCCGCTACCCAACGCCTACAAGATCGCCGTGGAGGGCCGGGAGCTGCTCTTCGAAACCCCACTGGTGCGTACTTCCCGGTGGTTCAACCTGGAAACGTTCGCCTGTGTTTTGGCAGTGATGGTGCACCTAGAGACTTGTTCTGTTGACATCCTTGCAGTACCGAAAGTGATATATTGTTTTACTTTCTACTGACAAATGTACTTATTTTAAGTCTGCCAAATGCCCTAAATATGAATGTAAATGTAAAATGTAAATGTAAAAAGGTAAATGTAAAGCCCTGACCATGCCTTCGTCCTCATCCTCCTCCCCAGGTGATGGACATCGCTAAGCTGATGAAGGCCTACATCAGCATGATGGTGATGAAGCGCTACAGCAACCCGCAGTCCCTCAGCAGCCACGGCAGCCAGAGCAGCGCCTGGTGATCCCCTATGACCTTCTGAACTTTGACCTCTGACCCAGGAGCTGTGCGGGTACAGCGGCCGGTGTCGGACGAGCCAGCACTCAAAGAGGGAGCGGCGGAGAGAGCCTGGCGTTATGAGAGACCAAAACCACCGCCACATCCTATACCACAAACCAAACTGATGTACATAGGTCATTGGGGTCAAGGGTCGCCTAACTCTGACCCTGATTTACATAGGTCGTTATCTTCAAAGAATCACAGCTAGTGTTAAGGGTAAGTGTTAGGATTAGCCTAAACCTGACCCTCATCCGAACCTGGGAGGAACATATTGTGTCAGGAAAGGTGTGAAGGTGACCTCCTGTGGTGGAGCGGTGACTTTGATTTTGTGGATTTTGTTAAACTGGATTATCTAAGTTAAACTGGTAATGTCGTCTTCATACTAGGTGCTGTGACACTTCAAGGGCTGTTACTATACAACAGGGGGGGGGGGGGGGTGTGACTGAGGGTATTCGTGTGTGTGTGTGTGTGTGTGTGTGTGTGTGTGTGTGTGTGTGTGTGTGTGTGTGTGGGGGGGGGGTGGGGGGGGGGTCTTTGGGCTGTCAGAATGTAAAAAAAAAAGCAGAGAATTTGTAAAAAGAAAAAAAGAAAGTACTTAAAAGCTGGATTTGTTTTTTCTCTGCTTGGGAAAACTCTGGGACGTGTTTAAAGCTATATCCAGGTCTGTGTGTAAAATGTACATAATTATGCAACTGTCGTCGCCTTGAACCTTTCAAATCATGTTGTGAGCGTTCACCGGACGTTTTGCTCGTAAAGCGGAGGACGTTTTCGCCTGGCTCATGGAAACTAAATCAGGACCAATTTTGATGTCAATCCAGGTTTTCACTTGTTATTCTTGGAGGTGCTGCCAGTCTCTCCTGACCCACCGATGTACCTTAAAACTTTTACAAGGACCTACGTCAAGTCCGATCCGCATCTTGATCTTCGTAAATAAGAATCAGTTTGTATTAAGAGTTTGTAATCCATACTTCACGGTACTGGTTTAAGGAAAACCAGTCGAACTGCGTTAACCATCACCTATATTTTGTATAGTGTACTCTCCGCTACAAAAGGTTTTTCGCAGTGGTTCGTCTCGGATCCTCGCAGGTTTTTATCATGTCCGAACTACATTTCCCAGGAGCACCGCGGGCGGTCGGTCCATCCAAAGCTCTTTGCCGTCAGTGCCTTATTGTGTACACTTTATGTTACGCCATCATCTGTCTAGTTGTAAAGTGCAATGTTTGGTTTGTGATTGATGGTGTTTCCACTAGCTGTACATTTTATACTGCTTTCTTTGCCTTCTGTTTGATTTCGACCACATGGTAATATTTTATAGATAATCATGCTGTATTTTTTCCTTAAGATTACAGTGAATCCATAAACTACAACAATACTGGAGTCTTGATGTTTTTGTATCTGTATTAGCTCGGTTATGTATTTAGGCCTACAGTATGGTTGTGACAATAAATCATAAATATTTACATCGCCGTCTGACTTTTACTACCGTTTTTATAAATGCTTAATTTTATTTTTCAGGTGCTGCAGGTAATTAAGCATTTTCCTTTCATTTACATCTTTAAAGTCAACCCTGTTCACGACACCAAATTAAACAGCTAATCTCAATCGACACTTAACGAGATATTAATCTGACTTCTGGTTAGACAAGATGGCGGACATTAGGAGCTAATTGAGTTCAGCTGACGCATAAAACTGCCAAATGCATAACCGTCCGAACACCACGTGAGTGTTGGCAGCTAATGTCGTGTATCGTGACGTCATCAGGCCCGTTAAGGCATCTGGACACTTCAACTGAAACTCATTCATGTGATTACGCCATAAAGCTGTGATGTAACCCCTGAAGTCCCGATCCACAGGCAGGGTGAGTGTTGCTTTATTAACCCGCTTGTTGAGCTGCTTCTCCATTACATCAGTGGATACATCATGTGTATCGCTACTAGCACAGCAGCCATGTTTTTGTCCATGATGCTGAACTTAGCGCAGTGTCCAGTAGGTCGGCGTCATAAATGTTCCCCAAGTTATTGAGTCAATCAACATCAATGATATCCCTGCAGGAATGTGGTGGCCATTAGGGCTGGGACGATATGCTCTTCTCCCGATTCGATTCTTTTATGATTTTTTTTGGGTGCCGTTTCGATTTAAATTGCGATTCTTCGATATAGCCGATTTTTGTGATTTTTTTTTGTTTTGTTTTGTTTTGTTTTGTTTTTTGCTTTTTTAAACACCAAACCAAAAAAAAATGCACATATGTGAGTCAGTTTTTAAGATTTAGGCCTAACCGTTTGAACATCTACTACGCTCTCCTTTAAGACTGAAGCTGGCAAGCCTCAACTGCATACAGTATAAAAGAGGTAAAATAAAATAAATACATTTTTTTTTTCCCGCAAACTGAAACATTTCGCCCTCTGCTGGAGAAAAGCAGTAACTGTTTCCCACCTAAGATTGGAGGAACTAAAATTTGATTTTTGAACAAAAAAATCGATTTAAAAATCGTAAAACAAAAAATCGCGATACTTAACAGAATCGATTTTTTTCTCCCACCCCTAGTGGCCATGAATTCAGTCTAAATGTGGATCAGGTGAAAGTGGTGGCATCAGCTAAGTGTCACCACACACTGGGCTGTTGAACCTAGGCTTCATCTTCTCCTTCCTACTGCCCACATATCTTCACACTGCAGCTCTTTGGTGGGCTGGAGTCTTAAATGTCTGTTTGTCTGTGCTTGTAATGGCATGAAGGTCTTTCTAACCTTTGCACATGTAACCTGTTGGGAGGCTGAACGTTGGCAGACCTTTGGCCCGGAGGAGAGGAGTCCTAACTTCCCCACAGTTCACATCGGTGTCAGTTAGCGACCAGGCGTCTGTGTGTCGTCGTACTATAAAGAATATGCGATCCAATTATTAGTATTTTACTATCTATTGGACATTTTACCTTCGCCTGACATTGTTGTTTCTGACCGTAGAAGTTATTGTAGTGAAAACACATTTCCTTCCTTCCTTATGTCGACTTATTCTAGTGTATAAGGGTCTGAACCAAGATGATTATAGCATGTGTAAGGGTTCGGCGGTCATGTTTTCACTAACACTCCCCAGCCCTGCTGTAATTGGGAAACTCGACATTGTCATGAGGTGAAGAACCACGATTGCTCTCTGAATATAAACATCATTTATACATTACATTCATGTTACATTCAAAAGCGATTGAAAGACAGCCAACCGCCACATTCTTGTCGTATCGGTGCTACGCAGCGCGCCGCCATGTTAACCCCGGTCCATCGGCCTCCCACTAAGGCACCAGGATTTACCGGTGTTTCCACACTTCCTGGGTCGGTAAGGAAAAGGAAAACATGTTTTTTCGGAAGCTCAACTGATAAACTACGTCCTTAAAAAAACACTTTTACACCGTTACAAACCCGCAGACCTGGCATGGATCAAGTTACCACCTGGCATAACGGACCTCCAGCTGTTTGTTTTACAGCTTGACCCCAAAAGATGTCTTTAAAAAATGGAAAGAAGAGGTTACAAATCCAAGGGGATGAAAAAAAAAAACAGGATTGCTAAAAAAAACCATTACATTCAATTTAGATATATAAAATAACAACTGACAGCAGCATTATAGTGGTTTGTGGCCGAATCCTAAGATCAAAGACCACCGTTCACATGAAGAGATTTAAAGCGACTCTGGATTAGCGCTGTGTAAATGTCCAGACCAGGTCCGACTCCAACCTCGTGGTCCCGCCGCTCCAGAGTCGCTCTCTCTCTCTCGCCGTCCCCCCGGCGGCGTCACACCGACGTGACGCGTATCACCACCTCCCCAGACCCCCGGTCCCGGCCCAGCGCCCCGCCCGCTCCCACCACGCAGGTGCAGAGGTAGGGGCAGCAGGCGCAGCTCCACGGGTCGGGGGGCCCCAGCCGCGGGGTCCGCAGGGACCTGCCGGGGCCCCCCAGGGTGCCCAGGGGCAGCCACAGCGTCCGGGGCACCAGCGAGGCGGCGGGCCCAGCGCCGCTCTCCTCCATGTCCGCCGCCTTGTCGTAGCTCTGGACATCCCAGTGCAGGTTGACCGCCCGCCAGCGGAGGAAGACGGCGTGCACGGCGGCGCCCTCGTGCACGATGAGACCTGGCGGGGGGGGGGAGAGACGCCCGGGGGTCAGAAACCTTAAACTGTTGAGCTCCTCCTACTTAAACCAAAAGTAGGAGGAGCTCCTCCTCCTCCTAAACCAAAATCAAAAGATCCATGAAGTACTAGGAATATTGTACTGCCTGTTTGTGTGTCTGCTTGTCTGTCTAGGAACTTAACGCTTGTTTTATTTATTTTATTCCCCCTTGTCTTCCATGTTTTAGTCCATGTGTTGTGTGTTTGTCCTCCATGTTTTAGTCCTGTGTGTTTGTCCTCCATGTTTTAGTCCATGTGTTGTGTGTTTGTCCTCCATGTTTTAGTCCATGTGTTGTTTCTCCCTTTCCATCTAAAGGACCACAATGGAAACAAGCCTTTGGGCTTTATTGTGTTTTTTTAAATCCTTTTTGAACACTTCTTGTTAATTGTTGTTCAATAAAGTTTTCAATCAATCAATCAAAAGAGCGGTTAGGACCACTACCCAGGTCTAGTGGACTTGGAGTGGCGTTACATTATGGCTTCCGGGATGTTCTTGTATAGTTTGACTTTATAGTATACTGAAACTAGGACGGCAGCAACGGGTTTCTTTAAAGAACAACGAAGAGCGTAAAGCGAACTTTAACAGATCGCTGCTTCAAAGGTCACACTTAGAAAATTAGCAAGGTGGGAAATTAAATGATAATAATTAATTGCGTTTATATATCACTTTTCAAAGCACTTGAAGTGTGTGTGGTACGACGCCTCATCCACTACCAGCGTGACCACAGGGAGTCGGGACTTCGGCTTCATGCCGCCGCCAGAAGACAGAAACGACTCCAGTTAAAGGGGAACCGCCAAGCGGCTATTTTCTAATACAATACTGCTTCACACGCATGCTGTGACAAACTGCGGTCCGCAACATCAACTCTGTTTCGGCGGGACAAAAAACCCCTGCAAAAATTGGACCTTGAAGTCATTGGGTCCAGGATTTTGCGTTCTTCAAATTTGGACCAATGACGTCAATGTCGCAACTTTTCCGGGAGTCTTTGGGTTTAAACGGCGTGGTACTTGAACAGTGCTTTCCGCGTCGGGAGTCGGAGCCGCTCACCCACACAGACCAGGTCCATGAAGCCGTACATGCCGTAGCAGATCTGGAAGAGTACGTCGCGGCGCTGCCACAGGGCCTGCGGGCTCAGCGCCGACCACAGCAGCCAAGTGATGCTGGCCATCAGGAAGAGGGAGCCCAGGAACACGGCCACCATCTGCACCTTCTCCACCAGGGTGATGCTGATGCTCTGCCACTGGGGGATGACACAGGAGAGGAGTCAACCTGCTGCGGTCGGGGGGGGTTGGCGCCGATGGCGTCTTCTTCTTTTTTTGGCAGTTGGCAAACAACAACTTTCCGGTGCATTACCGCCATGTCTGAACAGGAGTATGAGCTTGACTTCTCATCGAACAGAAAACACACTAACCAATACAAATAAGACCAAACTAACGATAACTTCGACTATCAATCTAGTTGGCGTTGGAGGATGTAAATGAAACCATCCCCTGATGGTTTAATAAAAGTATTTATTCTTAACTCATTTGTACTCCTTCACCTCTCAGTAGTGCTGCTTTTAATATCTTTTTAATTTTAATATCTCTGTTCTCTGTCTTCTGAACACGCCAACAAAAGTGCTGATGGCTAGCTCCTAGGTTAGCTGTAATGGCTATTTTTAATTAATGCTACTTCCTGTTTTATATCCTCCTCAATATCCTAGGATAGGATATCCTATCCTAGGATATCAAGGAGGTATCCTGGAGGATCGATTTGACCTGAATTGACCCGGCAACTTTATTTGTGTCAGAGCAGCATGGCCTGATGGTCTGTAATCAATACATTGGTAAGAAGTGTCCAATGAATACGTGATGTAGAAACACCACCACAAGGAAACAACCAATCAGCAGGAACAATAGTTTACAGTTGAAGCAGTCGATTTATGATTATTATTATTAATATTAAGTCTATTTGCTGCACTGCAGAGTTGGGGTTTGGACGTCTCTCTACACTATGGTGGATATTTCTGTCCCTGGTTTGAAGCGGCGAGGCACAGGGAGTGGAGGTTGTAGTGATGTCTTGTTAATGTGTTTTTAACAGCAGGAGGAGAGGGAGATATCGTCACGGTAACGGAGCTGCTCAGGGGCCAGCAGGTCAGACTGGGTGCACTGGGCAGCTTCCAGGTGTGAGTGTGTAACAGATGGGTGAATGTGATCCGGGCGTTCCTGCAAAAGAGAGGCTTCAGCAGTGCACATAGTGGTTAGCGGTGTTAGCAGTGTGCATGGCAATTAGCATTTTGCGTAGCGGTAAGCAGTGTTGTTATCAGTTAGCAGTTGACCCTAGTGGCTAGTGGCGGCTAGCGTCTTACCTGCCAGGGTCTCTTCATGTTGATGGCCAGGATGTTGAAGCGGTAGCAGCAGAGCTCGCAGCTCCAGCCGCCGCGCTCGCTGATCCACTTGAGCAGGCAGTGCTGGTGGGTGTAGCGCACCGAGCCGTCGCAGCGGCACGGGTTCAGCAGGTCGCCCTGGAAACCGGGAGCACAACGCCGCAGCAGCAGGTCATACCTGGAGTCCGGTAACTCGCTGTTCCTCGGGAGTTAATAAAGCTCATAGGATCATTTGAATTTTAATGAGGCTTTTGAACAGTTAAAATGTCGAGGCGAATAAGGTGACTGTCGTTTTTAAAGGCCGGAGAGACGGCGCGCAGAAAAAGACGGCCGTGACTCTCCCTGCGTCTCCTGAAGACGCTTGATTTGTGTTGTGATAATGTGATGAAAAGGGGCTGAAGAAAATCACAATAAGCGACTGAACATGTTGGCTCAGCGCAAAGACTGTGAAGTAAAGCCTGTCTTTAAAGGTCAGCAGTCCGGCGTCGCAGGGCCTCAGTCATCAGTCCAGCGCCCTCGCAGGCTGAGCTGCCCCTCAGGGCACCGTACTAGGACCACTTCGGATTAACAACCCTCCGAAACGCTTCCCTGTGGGTCGCACCACGGCATCACTCCGACAGCCCTCCTATTAACCTTAGTGTTTTTTTTTTTTAAATCATTCCTGTGTGAGGCAGGCAGGACATCGGCGTCGGAGCTGCCGGCGGGTCGAAGCGCGGCGTATTAATAGCGTCTAAAGGTCGGGTGCGGCGGAGCTCATTCATTCGACCGCGTGTGTTGACCTAGCGGCTACAACTAAGACCCCCCCCCCGGTGAGTCCAGCCTGATGGATTAAACCCAGTAAAACATCCATCTCCAGGTACAAAAATAAAACCAACACCGAGGGCGAGGCGGATGCCATCTTGGATCCAAAGCAGAGAAGTGGTGAAAGCGCTCCGGATGGATCCAGTGCAAGTGAAACAGGATATGCGATTTCCCCCCCCCCCCCCAAAAAAAAAACAAAAAACGTGAGCAAGGTTGTGACGCGTTTAACCTCCATTGTAAAAGAAATGTTATTACGTTTTTTTAAAACTCTCCCATCACATGCCCCCCCCCCCCCTCCTTGGCGTCCCCCACAATGCCTTGCTGCCGGTACCGGCCCGCGTCCCTGTACTGAAATCAAATATGGAAGCACCACAGGGCCGGAGATGGTGTATTAGATTAGGAGCTAATAGACCGAGGGCCACGTGGCGAGGCAGGATGTTCACTTAGACCGCCTGCGTCGCGCCGCTCCGAGACACGGGTGCTGACTACTGGACAGCACAGACAGACAGACAGGCAGGCAGGCAGACAGGCCAGGTCAGGTCAGTCAGACTGAATGACTGGAAGAAAGGGTGACTGACTGACAGACAGATATGCTGACTGGCTGAGAGACAGACAGACAGTGTGACAGACGGATTAACTGGCAGGCATCATATAGAAAATGTCTCCGCCACGTTTCCCTTCATACTTTGTGTATTAACATTCAGGTGTTTGCTGTGTCGTCCAGTGGTTTCCACGGCAACGTGAAGTGAGGAGCCGGAGGAGAGCATCCCTGTAGTCTGAGGAGCTCATCCTCCCGGCTGCTTCTTCCATTAGAGACGAACCTTTTAAAACGTTGCGTCCGTAAAGTGGCCAATCAGGGGGTTGGGTGGTGAACTAAACCTCTAAACTAAGTCCCTTACTGAGTCCCTTACTAAGTCAGAGTCCCTTACTAAGTCACTAAGTCCCTTTCTGAGTCCTTCACTAAGTCCCTTACTGAGTCCCTACTGAGTCCCTTACTGAGTCTTTTACTAAGTCAGAGTCCCTTACTAAGTCCCTTACTAAGTCACTAAGTCCCTTACTGAGTCCCTTACTAAGTCAGAGTCCCTTACTAAGTCCCTTACTAAGTCACTAAGTCCCTTACTGAGTCACTTACTGAGTCCCTTACTAAGTCAGAGTCCCTTACTAAGTCCCTTACTAAGTCACTAAGTCCCTTACTGAGTCCCTACTGAGTCCCTTACTGAGTCTTTTACTAAGTCACTAAGTCCCTTACTGAGTCCCTTACTAAGTCCCTTACTAAGTCACTAAGTCCCTTACTGAGTCCTTTACTAAGTCACATACTGAGTCCCTTCCTAAGTCACTAACTCCCTTACTAAGTCCCTTACTGAGTCCTTTACTAAGTCACATACTGAGTCACATACTAAGTCCCTTACTAAGTCACTTACTGCATCTCTGTATCGTTGGCATATTTGTATTTGTGAACCGTTTTTGTTCGTTTGACCCAATATGGCGTGCTGTCGCTATGACGACCTCCAGCGGTGAGGTCCATCTCCACCAGGCAGTCCCCCCCCCCCCCATAGGGGGACATGGCCTATGTCTCTCACACACACACTCACACACTCACTCACACACACATGGGGTCCTATAGACCGGTCTCGGTGTGTGTAGCCCACCTGTTTTCACACACACACACACACACACACACACACACACACACACACACACACACACACACACACACACACACACACACACACCAGCCCACCTGTTCTGCGCCCTGGAAGCAGATCCGGCAGCTCGGCGTGGGGATGCAGGACTCGCTGCTGCTACTGGAGTGCAAGGCGGCCAGGGACTTGTCCAGGGTCCTGAGACCCCCTGCCGCCCCCTGGTCCTCCTCCTGGTCCTCCTCCTCCTCATCCTCCCTCTCCTCCTCCTCCCTCTCTTCCTCCTCCTCCTCATCCTCCCTCTCCTCCTCCTGGTCCTCCTCCTGGTCCTCCTCCTCCTCCTCCTCCTCCTCATGTCGTTCCCCAGACCCGTCCTCCCCAAGGGGTCCGTCCGCGGAGCGTGGGAGTCCTCCCCCCGGGACGCGGGGTGGGTCTTCCTCCTCCTCCCCCCCGCCGGCCGCGCGGCGCGGCGGCGGCTCCCCCTCCTCGGCGCTCATGACGGAAAATTAAAGAAACGCAGGAAAGTTTCCGTAGAGCCGCTCCCACGGCGACGCTGCTGCCGCCCTCACGACGCGGACGCGCGGCTCTGGCTCCCCGCGGCGACCGCGGCGGCGGTGGCTGCGCGGCGGCGGGACGCCCCCCTCCTCCTCCTCCTCCTCCTCCTCCGCGGCCCCCCCGCGGCGCGCCGTGACGTGACGCGGAGGACGCTCGCGCAGAGCGGCGGACGAGCGGCGACGGCTCGTGACGTCAGTCGCGGTGGTCGTCGTCGGCGATGAAAGCTGCGCGCGCCTCCCGCTCCTGGAGATCACGTCTGGGCGGCCGCCGCGCATCGCCGCGGACGCGGCGGGGAGCCGCCGCCGCGGATCATCAGGTCCCCCCCACGCACACCCACACGCACACCCCCCTCGCCTCACCTATGTCTCGTGTCCAAGGTGCGCGGAGGGACAAAATAACTAGGAATGTCCGCCGCGTCTCTAGCGCGTCTCCGCCGCGTCTTCACCGCGCCGCGCCGTCCAACAGAGAACCGTCTCTAGCCACGGGAGCGCGTGGACAATGAGCCGCGTCCCGTCCACGCGGTGTTCACCCGGAGCGAGGGAGGGGGGGGAGGTGTATGTGATGAGGCGACCCCCCCCTCCTCCTCCTCCTCCCCTCCCTGCTGCCTTATCAATGATGTCATCGTCAAGGTCGACAGGTGCACCTCTGGGTGCTCAAGATGAGATTAACATCACTGTTACAGAGGGATGATGAGGGCTTAGATTATATATATATATATATATATATATATATATATATATATATATATATATATAATCTAAGCCCTGGGGGGGGGGGGGGGGTGTCTTCCTCAAGGATGGACAGGTTAGGCTGTAGACATTATGTTAACCCTTTGGCTGGGAGACGAAATCCTGATCTCCCAGTGTCCACCAGTAGGAGACTGTGGTTGTACTGGGCAGCTCCCAGTGTCCACCAGTAGGAGACTGCGGTTGTACTGGGCAGCTCCCAGTGTCCACCGGTAGCAGACTGCGGTTGTACTGGGCAGCTCCCAGTGTCCACCAGTAGGAGACTGCAGTTGTACTGGGCAGCTCCCAGTGTCCACCGGTTGTGCTGGGAGTGTAGAGGTGAACAGTGTGTCTTGGGTATCTATGTGTGTAGTATATCTATGTGTGTAGTATATCTATGTGTGTAGTATATCTATGTGTAGTATATCTGTGTGTGGGTGATATCTATGTGTAGTATATCTGTGTGTGGGTGATATCTGTGTGGGTGATATGTATGTGTAGTATACCTATGTGTAGTATATCTATGTATGGATGATATCTATGTGTGTGATATCTGTGTGGGTGATATCTGTGTAGTATATCTATGTGTAGTATATCTATGTGTAGTATATTTATGTGTGGGTGATATCTATGTGTAGTATATCTATGTGTGGATGATATGTGTAGTATATCTGTGTGGGTGATATCTATGTGTAGTATATCTATGTGTGGTATATCTGTGTGTAGTATATCTGTGTGGATGATATCTATGTGTAGTATATCTATGTGTGGTATATCTATGTGTGGGTGATATCTATGTGTAGTATATCTATGTGTGGATGATATCTATGTGTAGTATATCTATGTGTGGATGATATCTATGTAGTATATCTATGTGTGGATGATATCTATGTGTAGTATATCTGTGTGGTATATCTATGTGTGGATGATATCTATGTGTGGGTGATATCTATGTGTAGTATATCTATGTGTGGATGATATCTATGTGTAGTATATCTATGGCTTTCCGGAGCAGGCCAGTAATGGACTAATGCAGCCAAGGAAATGACCCTCCCTCAGCCAATCACGGCCCAGGAGCCTCAGATCGATAGCAGGCCCCCAGGGCATGCTGGGAGATCAGGAGAGTGAGGAAGAGGAGAGACGAAGGTTGAGGAGGAGGAGGGGGGGGTCTGAATGGAGAAGGAAGTCGTGAAGATTATTTTTTATGGTTTTAAATCCCTTTTGTGTTGTAGGGATATTAACTGTTGCTAGCGTCTGCTGGTGGCTTGTGGACTGGGAGCTGCCCAGTACAACCAGTCTCCTACTGGTGGACACTGGGAGCTGCCCAGTACAACCACAGTCTCCTACCGGTGGACACTGGGAGCTGCCCAGTACAACCACAGTCTCCTACCGGTGGACACTGGGAGCTGCCCAGTACAACCACAGTCTCCTACTGGTGGACACTGGGAGCTGCCCAGTACAACCACAGTCTCCTACTGGTGGACACTGGGAGCTGCCCAGTACAACCGCAGTCTCCTACTGGTGACAGGAAGTAGCAGACAGGAAGTGGTGTGGTAGGTACCTGCGTGTCATTCCTAGCCAACATGGAGGACTTGTCGTCATGGCAGCCGATGTCACCGATCAGGACAGCTGATTGGTTGGGATCGATACGGGTTGTAACGCGGCGCGCTGCCCTGGCGGCAACCAAGCATCTGGATCTGAGACGTCAGACGTGTCAGTAAATCGATGGGACCTGTCAACGTCTGTATTGACGCGTGTAGATGTGATGATGCCGTGACGTGTTGACACACACACACACACACACACACACACACACACACACACACACACAGGGCCCTTGGGGTCCTTAAACACTGGAACATTACTCATCCAAAACATTAGCGCTGCCGTCTTGAGCGGGTCGACTCGGTGCCCACAAGAACCACCCCCCCCCCCCCCCCTCCCCTCCCCCGCCTCACCCCCCCACCCACACACACTCTTAAGATCCGCTCTCTGCTAATGCTCCGCTCTCCCTCCCATATACTGTATATATCCTGGGCTATTAGTCTGGTCGCTGCCTGTCTGTCTACAGGGCTCCCTGCTGGGTGAGGGCGTACACCACCCCACCCCCCCCCACCACCACCACTTCCCCCCCCACCACCACCACTTCCCCCGCCACAAACACACACCACCCCCCACCCCACTAAACCAACAGGAAGTGGACGGCCTGCCAAACTCTGAGTGGGAGGAACCGCAGGACAAATGGGAGCGACCGGGCTCATTAATGGGTCGTCGTGACGATGACATCATCCGTACGAGACAGAGCGAAGGCGGTCAGAGTAGAGAGGCTGCTACTACTATGCTGGCCACCGCCGCCACAAATTCATGAATGGAGTCGGCATGACGACATCGCGGATTGATAATAATAAGACTGTTTCTACATTGAGCGAAGCGGTCTTCTCTACTTCATCTTGTCCCTTTCCAGTACCAGTCGTGTCGCGAGTCCTAAACTTCAAAGGGCCCCTGTTTCACCGCCAGGCGCGAGTGTGATTAGCCATTACAAGCCGTTTCAAAAATTCCCACTTGTGATGTCACTAGAGGGTAGTCACATGACAATTGAAACGGCTTGTAATGGCTAATCACACTCAGAGGGGCCCTTTAAGCACAGGCCTAACTTTAGGTCTGTGCTGCTGTTTTCAAATGTGCTCTAGAAATAAGCGACTCCAACGGCCCCCTGGTGGTACGCTTGAACACTGCATTACAAATAAATACAATACACTTATCTGGACTCAAAACATAACTTTATTATTTTCCTTAACAAAAGGAATCACAAATAATATAGCAACTTTTATTAATTATTATTCACCCCTTGCCCCCGCCCCGCCCCTCCCCCCCCAAAAAAAAGGTTTAGGTGATATTTATATATATCTACAGAAAAGTAAAACCAAACATTCCTCTGGAAAAAAAAACCTTCCTGATCTTTTCCCACAACACATCCTTATACTTGACGTGTGCGGGAACCTTGGCCACCATGTTTATGGGGACCGTGTGTGTGTGTGTGTGTGTGTGTGTGTGTGTGTGTGTGTGTGTGTGTGTGTGTGTGTGTGTGTGTGTGTGTGTGTGTGTGTGTGTGTGTGTGTTCTTGTCCGCTGCTTTTACGGGGGTCCTTGTTTAATGTGTGTGTAATGGATCTAGTCCGCATCGTTTGTGGGGACCTAGTCGCCTGGGCTAGAGGGTATATGGGTCGGCACAGTTTTCCGTACAAACATCGGTCACACAAGTCCACTCGAGCCGATCTTGGGTCCGGGCTTAGAACATGACCTGGGCTTAGAACATGACCTGGGCTTAGAACATGACCTGGGCCCGGAAGTGGTGCTGCTTGCAGGCGTTGTGGTTCATGCCCATCTTCAGCATCCAGCGGGACTTCATCTTCTGCACGTACGGCATGTCTGTGGCGCGGAGGTAGAAGCCGTTCTTCCCTGAGAACACAACAGACCCGACTTGAGTCCAGAACACAGGGAGTAGGACCCCCAACCCTGCAGTGTTAGTGCCTTGCTCTACCTACCGAGCCACACAGGGAGTAGGACCCCCAACCCTGCAGTGTTAGTGCCTTGCTCTACCTACCGAGCTACACAGGGAATAGGACCCCCAACCCTGCAGTGTTAGTGCCTTGCTCTACCTACCGAGCTACACAGGGAATAGGACCCCCAACCCTGCAGTGTTAGTGCCTTGCTCTACCTACTAAGGTACACAGGGAGTAGGACCCCCAACCCTGCAGTGTTAGTGCCTTGCTCTACCTACCGAGCTACACAGGGAAGTAGGACCCCCAACCCTGCAGTGTTAGTGCCTTGCTCTGCCTACCGAGCTACACAGGGAATAGGACCCCCCAACCCTGCAGTGTTAGTGCCTTGCTCTGCCTACCGAGCTACACAGGGAATAGGACCCCCAACCCTGCAGTGTTAGTGCCTTGCTCTACCTACCCAGCTACACAGGGAATAGGACCCCCAACCCTGCAGTGTTAGTGCCTTGCTCTGCCTACCGAGCTACACAGGGAATAGGACCCCCGACCCTGCAGTGTTAGTGCCTTGCTCTACCTACTGAGGTACACAGGGAGTAGGACCCCCAACCCTGCAGTGTTAGTGCCTTGCTCTACCTACCGAGCTACACAGGGAGTAGGACCCCTAACCCTGCAGTGTTAGTGCCTTGCTCTACCTACCGAGCTACACAGGGAATAGGACCCCCAACCCTGCAGTGTTAGTGCCTTTCTCTACCTACCGAGCTACACAGGGAATAGGACCCCCAACCCTGCAGTGTTAGTGCCTTGCTCTACCTACCGAGCTACACAGGGAATAGGACCCCCAACCCTGCAGTGTTAGTGCCTTGCTCTACCTACTGAGCTACACAGGGAATAGGACCCCCAACCCTGCAGTGTTAGTGCCTTGCTCTGCCTACCGAGCCACACAGGGAATAGGACCCCCAAACCTGCAGTGTTAGTGCCTTGCCCACGCACCGCCTGCAGGTTGAAAACCACTGAGGTAGGCGCCACCCCCTCCCCTCCGTCGCTCACAAAGTCTCACCTCGGTCCCCGGACCAGCCCAGGGCCCGGTACTGCCGCAGGACCCGCCCCACGGCGTTCTGGTTGTGGGCCAGGACCACGGCCCTCTGGGTCCCGAAGCGCTGCTTGTAGTACCGCATCAGGGAGCGGTGGCCGATCCGGGCGCCTGGGGGGAGGAACCGGAGAGTTAGGCTCGGGGTCAGGGAGGGTGGAGAGTTGTGGTTGGTAGTCATGGCGATGGTAGGATTAGGGCTGCAGCCAACGGTTATCTTCACAGTCGATTCTGGGTTCGATTCCCCAGTGAGTCACTTTAACCTTCCTCAGGTTTTTAAGTTATTTTGTATTCCTCACCCCTCATGTAATGTATTACAGTATAACAGTAATACTGTATCAGAGTTAATGTATCACAGTATTGGTCTCACAATATAACAGTATAACAGTATTATAGTATTACTGTATCACAGTATTACTGTATCACAGTATTACATTACAGTATAACTGTCTCACAGTATTACTGTCTCACAGTATTACTGTATGATTATCACAGTATTACTGTATCACAGTATTATATTATTACTGTATCACAGTATTACATTACAGTATTATAGTATTACAGTATCACATTAATGTATCACAATATTACTGTATCACAGTATTATATTATTACTGTATCACAGTATTACATTACAGTATTATAGTATTACAGTATCACATTAATGTATCACAATATTACTGTATCACAGTATTACATTACTGTATTATAGTATCACAGTATAACTGTCTCACAGTATTACTGTATGATTATCACAGTATTACTGTATCACAGTATTATATTATTATTGTATCACAGTATTACTGTATGACAGTATCACTGTATCACAGTATTACTGTATCACAGTATTATATTGTATCACAGTATTACTGTATCACAGTATTACATTACAGTATCACAGTATTACTGTATCACAGTCTGCTGGTGTGAGAGCCCCCAGGCAACGTCCGCCAGTCTGCCTCCACAAAGAGATTTAATAAAACTTCACTAAAAGGAGAGGAAAGAGGAGGCTCTATTCTGAAGACTGGGTGGGGGGAGAACTGGCAGAGTAAGCAGGAGGTGGGGGAGGAGGAGGAGTGAGAGAGGGGGGGAGGAGGAGTGAGAGAGGGGGGGAGGAGGAGTGAGAGAGGGGGGGAGGAGGGCTACTCAGCACTATGACCTGACCGACTGGAGGGAGGGAGGGAGGGAGTACATGTGTGAGTGAGTGAATGTGCGAGCGCCTGTCACTGAGTGAAAGTGAGTAAGCAGACGCATCAAAGCGACATCCCGGTGACTAAAGTGAACGTAGCAGACGTTGTGGGCGGGGCCATGTCGTGTGGGCGGGGCCATGCATTGTGAGTGTGGCCAGGAGTTGGGGGTCATCACCTGAGGGGAGGGTGAGCTCCAGGGTCTCATCGTCATACTCCAGGTTCTTGTCGTCGGGCAGAGAGTCCAGATCTCCGTCTGTCATCTGGGCATCCCCCCCCTCCTTCTGGTCGGGGTAGCTGCTCCTATTGGCCGAGAGACAGCAGGGGGGGGGCGGGGGGGGGGGGGGTTTAGTTCCAAGGTTGCTAAATTACTAAATATTTGATAATAATTAAAAGGATGTCTGTGACACATTTGATTACAAGACACAGTAGCACACTCCATGCTACAGGTGTAAAATGTGTTTTAGATTAAACTGGTTTACAGCTACAGGTGTAAAAGGTGTGTTTAGATTAAACTGGTTTACAGCTACAGGTGTAAAAGGTGTTTTAGATTAAACTGGTTTACAGCTACAGGTGTAAAAGGTGTGTTTAGATTAAACTGGTTTACAGCTACAGGTATAAAAGGTGTGTTTAGATTAAACTGGTTTACAGCTACAGGTGTAAAAGGTGTTTTAGATTAAACTGGTTTACAGCTACAGGTGTAAAAGGTGTTTTAGATTAAACTAGTTTACAGCTACAGGTGTAAAAGGTGTTTTAGATTAAACTGGTTTACAGCTACAGGTATAAAAGGTGTGTTTAGATTAAACTGGTTTACAGCTACAGGTGTAAAAGGTGTTTTAGATTAAACTGGTTTACAGCTACAGGTGTAAAAGGTGTGTTTAGATTAAACTGGTTTACAGCTACAGGTGTAAAAGGTGTTTTAGATTAAACTGGTTTACAGCTACAGGTGTAAGAGTTGTTTTAGATTAAACTGGTTTACAGCTACATGTATAAAAGGTGTTTTAGATTAAACTGGTTTACAGCTACAGGTGTAAAAGGTGTGTTTAGATTAAACTGGTTTACAGGTACAAAAGGTGTGTTTAGATTAAACTGGTTTACAGCTACAGGTACAAAAGGTGTGTTTAGATTAAACTGGTTTACAGCTACAGATATAAAAGGTGTGTTCAGATTAAACTGGTTTACAGCTACAGGTGTAAAAGGTGTTTTAGATTAAACTGGTTTACAGCTACAGGTGTAAAAGGTGTTTTAGATTAAACTGGTTTACAGCTACAGGTGTAAAAGGTGTTTTAGATTAAACTGGTTTACAGCTACAAGTGTAAAAGGTGTTTTAGATTAAACTGGTTTACAGCTACAGGTGTAAAAGGTGTTTTAGATTAAACTGGTTTACAGCTACAGGTGTAAAAGGTGTTTTAGATTAAACTGGTTTACAGCTACAAGTGTAAAAGGTGTTTTAGATTAAACTGGTTTACAGCTACAGGTGTAAAAGGTGTTTTAGATTAAACTGGTTTACAGCTACAAGTGTAAAAGGTGTTTTAGATTAAACTGGTTTACAGCTACAGGTGTAAAAGGTGTTTTAGATTAAACTGGTTTACAGCTACAGGTGTAAAAGGTGTTTTAGATTAAACTGGTTTACAGCTACAAGTGTAAAAGGTGTTTTAGATTAAACTGGTTTACAGCTACAGGTGTAAAAGGTGTTTTAGATTAAACTGGTTTACAGCTACAGGTGTAAAAGGTGTTTTAGATTAAACTGGTTTACAGCTACAGGTACAAAAGGTGTGTTTAGATTAAACTGGTTTACAGCTACAGGTATAAAAGGTGCTTAGATTAAACTGGTTTACAGTTACAGGTATAAAAGGTGTGTTTAGATTAAACTGGTTTACAGCTACAGGTATAAAGGGTGTGTTTTAGATTAAACTGGTTTACAGCTACAGGTGTAAAATGTGTGTTTAGATTAAACTGGTTTACAGCTACAGGTATAAAAGATTTGTTTAGGATCTGTTGAGCTCAGATGTGAACAACAAAACACCAACCACATTGTCAGCCATCAGTGATGATATTTTAGCATGAATTATTCACAGCACTTGATAAAAGACGTCCAGAAGTGATCAATAGCCGTGCTTGGCTTGTAGCGGCTATTCGCAAATGAAAAAAAAAAGCCAGAGCACGCACAAGATGGTGGTTTGGAACATGGTACAAGTCAGGATTTTCAGCGCACATACTATTATTGTTCACACATTACATATTCAAATGTACAGTTTTGTTAAATTTAGCAATTCAAACGTTACTTGAGAACATTTGAATATCAAATAGTACATTTGACATCCCTGGTTTCCCGCGTTTGTTACCTGAAGTCGTAGAAGTCTGCGAACTCCAGCGCGGCGTCTCCTTCCGTGAACAGCTTGCAGTGGCTCTTGTCGGTCATGTGACCCTGCACGGCCTCCGTGGAGTAAAACGAGCGCCCCTTCTCGTTGCACCACAAGCACACGTTCCCCGCGCCCACCTTCTCTCCTGCAGCAACACACACACCATTAGTTCAGCAACACACACACACACACACACACACACACACCCCATTAGTTCAGGGAAACACACCTCCATTAGTTCACGAACACACACACACACACCATTAGTTCAGGGCTTCTCATCCATAGAAGACCAAAGGAAAACCCGGACTGCATAAAAGATAATTATTGAGAAAACCATCCAAAGCTAAATGAATGTCCGCATTATCTCTTCCTATCCCATTACTAACTCTCTCTTCTGGAAGAATATTCTAGAGATGGGACCGATACGCATCGGATCTCGGACTGACGTCGCCGATCCACGTACCGATCCGGATTCGGCTCCATAGTTTGCGCTGGACCATGGAGCCGCCGTAACATAACACGAGGCAGTGCTAGTCAGTAGCAGCAGTAGTGAGCTAGTATATTTGGCGATATTTTATTTCCCCACCAAACACTAAAAAGCAGGACAGCAACTTGTAATGTGTGTGACATCCAAAGGGTCCCCCCCCCCCCGGCCCAGACCCACCCAGGTACTGGACGAGGCCCCGCAGGTCCGTCAGGTACTCCAGGTCGGGGATGAAGAAGCTGTGCTCCTTGGTCATGTGGGCGACGTTGCGCAGGAGCGAGCGCGAGTGGTGCGGGCAGAACAGGCAGTCGCTGACCGGGATGGACCCGGGGAGCACGGCGGCCGGCCGGGGGTCGGAGGTCACCGTTGCGGCGCCTCCTTCCTCTTGGACCATCGCCTCCTCGGGCTCTTCGTCGTCTTCATCATCGTCGTCGTCATCCATGTCGTCGTCGTCGCCGTCGTCTTCCTCGTCGTTGACGTCCTCCCAGTCGTCTGGAACAACAAGCTGTTAATTATTCATTTATATTCACTATATACTGCTTTTCCTTTTAGAGTGTGTGTGTGTGTGTGTGTGTGTGTGTGTGTGTGTGTGTGTGTGTGTGTGTGTGTGTGTGTGTGTGTGTGTGTGTGTGTGTGTTCTCCTCTCCTCACCCTCCTGGGAGGTGGCAGCGGCCTCCGGCTCCTCGCCCCCCCGCCTGGCCTGCTCCTCCAGCCACACCAGCCTCGGAGGCTTCTCCGCCCGCTGCTTCTTCACTCCTCCTCCTCCTCCTCCTCCCTGGGCCTCCTCCCCCCTGTCTGGGCCGGCCCTCCGCTGCTCCCTCAGGGCCTGTCGCAGCGCCTCGTTTTGGCTGTTGTGGTCCACCACCTTCTCCTTCTCCTTCTCCCCCTCCTCCAGGCCCTTCTCCTCCTTCTCCCCCTCCTCCAGGCCCTTCTCCCGGTTCTTCTGGTTCAGCTTGTCCACCTTCCTCTGGGCGGCCAGCAGGGCCCGTTTCTCCTCCTGCTGGTGCTTGTGGGACTGCAGGTGGTTCTGGAAGGCGTTGGCGCTGGAGAACCTCTTGTTGCACGTGGCGCAGCTCTCCGCCGCGCTGCCGAGCGCCGCCGCCGCCTCGGCCGCCGCGCGCTGCGCCACCACGCGCTCCTGGAAGTTTTCGGCGGTGACGGGCGGCATGTCGGCCACCTTGCGCTTCAGGTTGTAGCGGTGCCAGTCCGTCTTGTAGTGCGCCCGCTGCACCTCGCCGTCGGCGAACGCCACGCGGCAGCTGATGCAGGTGTAGGACGACATGGCCGCCTACGAATGAGAGACGGCGTTAATTGTTGATATTGTCCATGTCGAGATGTAAATCAGCCATGATGACCTGTACACCCCACGCCGAACCGGGTGGGATGTTGATCAGCCATTACAGGCCATTTCTAAATCTACCCTCTAGTGACGTCACAAGTGGGAGTGTCCGCCCCCAGACCTACGATGGCTAGATCACCAGCCTCCCAGTGGACCGTACCAACTGGTAGGCTGGTCCGCCCATCACACAGCTGGTGGCCACATGGGTGACCAATAGTGTGGACACGTAAGGTCAGGTGACACGGAGGACACCATGCGGGTCACTTGGACCCGAACCGGGACTGTAGGTCACACTGGAGACCTGGACTATTGACAGACGTGTGTGTGTGTGTGTGTGTGTGTGTGTGTGTGTGTGTGTGTGTGTGTGTGTGTGTGTGTGTGTGTCGCCATCCGTCCGACTCGAGTCCTACATGTTAGCCCCTCACGCGCATAAAGACATAACTAACTATTAACTATTAAACAACTCATAATGTCGACGTCACGCTGGTCAACCGTGACGTGTTTCCGTGATCACGTCTTTATTGACTTACTTGATCAAACCTGGGAGCTGCTCCGCCTCGTTGGGACGAGCTGCTGCTGTTGTGTTTTCTGGTCGCACACGGCGGGGACCCACGAGTGCGACTTCCGGGCCGACCTTCGAACTCTGACGCGTCGCCCACGTCACCGCGCCGACCACGTCGCTGCCGCCCCCTAGCGGACAGACCGCGGGTCGCAGCTGCTGCCACGTGGGATTCATTCATTATGCCTTCTTTTTTTGTGGGGACTTTAAATCCTGAGCGTATTTAGAGTACAAACATATGACGGCCATTCCTCCTCCTCCTCCTCCTCCTCCTCCTCCTCCTCCTCATGTATCTGACGGTGCAGAGGCAGGCGTACGGCCCTGCATAACGACCTGTCTCTGTACTTTACACTGTCCACGTCTATCATGACCGATGACACACATATGACTGCCGCATATATTTGTGTAGATATAAATGAAACTAATTTATTTGTATAGAAAAATAAATGTCAACTCGCTGGCTACCATTCCCAAGCCTAATAGCAGGCTTTCACTTTGAAGGTCCCCTGTTTCACCACCAGGTGTGATGTTGATTACCCATTACAAGCCATGTCAAAAGCTACCCTCTAATGACATCACAAGTGGGAGTGTCCACCCAGATGTATGATGGATAGATCAGCCTACCAGCCTACCCAGTGGACTGTACCAACTGGTAGTTTGATCTATTTATCGTACATCTGGGTGGACACTCCCACTTGTGACGTCATCAGCTTTTGACATGGCTTGTAATGGGTAATCAACATCACACCTGGTGGTGAAATAGGGGACCTTTAATCTAAACTCTTATAAAATATGATATTACTTTATTAATGTAGCTATGCATTATATGGTCAACCCAAACTAAAAGTACAACAAGTAGCATTTGATTATTTTATTGACATTTTAGAGATCAGTTACATACAACTGTAATTAGCATTTAGTATTTTGGTTTGAAACTCACGAGATATCCAGACCGTTGAGTAGATATTTCACGGTAAGGCGATGGAGACGGCTACGATTCATTAAAATAACCTCAAAAACGTCTAAAAGTATCAGTGTTGTATTACTAAGAGAACCGGTGTGTGTTAGCAGATCAATGCAGTCCTTCATGTGATAGTGGTGAGCTGTGAAGTCTATGAACATCAGCACAGAGGACACTGCAGTGAAACGGTGAGATGATCTGTTATGTTGGGAAGGGCTTATTTAAAAGGGTTGTACAATACAGTGCGTCTTTTTGGTAAAAGCAACGCCTTGTATTGTGCAAGGCACGTTTTTACATACTGACGGCAGAAAGAGACGCTGTTGTAGAGTTTAAGGTTCAAATAACGCAGGTGAAGGTGAAGGACGCCATTTTAACTTTATCTCCAGCTCAAAGTTTTCTTCTCGTCTCTGGAACCGTCAAAAACATCATCTTCCAATGACAACTGCAGACTATGGGCTGATCCAGTTGAATGTATTGATCCAGTTGAATGTATTGATCCAGTTTAATGTATTGATCGGAGGTTTTTGATCATAGGAGTTGTCTGATAGGAGTTGTCACCGATGACGTATGACAGTAAATGCGTCGTCCTTTCCGTGCAACACCACCAAACCAAAACCAAATGTAATTTAAGTTTATCGCTGAATGAGCTTCACATGCATAATAGTATGAGACCTTGCATGTCATATGAAAAACGCCAAGTCTCTTAACTAAAAAAAAAACCATACAAAAATAAAAAACACAATATAAAATAACTGTCAACTAATGTCTTAACTCTAGTGCTGCACACTGGCTGGTTACATTCGAAGCACAGGTGATTGTCAAACTGTTTCTCTGTAACTGTATGTGAAATGTGGCTGTGGCATTCTGGGGGATGTAGTCCATTAGGGCTTCAGACACACTGCAGTGTCAGCAGTCGCACCTCGGACCAACAGCAGTTTTATTTTACAGAACATGTGGCAACACAAAGCCAATAAATGATTACACATGAAGGTGGACGCACATCTGCACCTCTCTACGATAGAAACGAGCTGTGGTACAGCCATTATTGTAATCCTGAAAAAACTTAACATTTTATTTGTAGTCCAAACTTCCAACAAGCTATAGTCAGTGGTGGTCAATTATGACAACATAGAGGCATTGAACGTGTTAACACAACCATCGATTCACCACCAAACCTTTCGTCACCTAAAATAGACAATCAGATTTAAAAATCCACCGAAGTGAGTCTGATATCTTACCAACCGCATCTTACAGACGTTACAGAGTCCGCACATGGCTACATGGTTACAATCCTAACTGATTATATGGGAGAAAAGGCGATATGCAGATATCTTTTTCCCATGATCCCCTGCAGTTCTGAAGACCCCCCCCCCCCCCCCCCTGCCCCCTTAAGCCCTCGGTACCCTTCTCTCCCACCTCCTCTCCCACCCCCTCCACCTCCCCATCAGTGGCGACCCAGGAGCTTGGAGAAGAACCCAGGTGAGGAGGCCTCATGGCTGGGCTTGTCCCCTGGGGGCCCGCCCTCCTCCTGGGTCTCCTTGCTCCTGACGGCCAGGCCCAGCTCCTTATCCAGCTGCTCCAGCTCCGACTGGTCCAGCAGCTCAAAGTCCTCCACCTCGCTGTCCGACTCCGACTCCTCCGCCAGTGCTATGGGCAGCAGAGCCGCAGTGCATTCTGGGAGTCTGGACATGGCCAGGGCGTCGGCGGGCAACGCCACCCCGACGGCGGCTTCTATCCTCTCCTGGATGGCGGCTGTTACCGCGGCGGCGATGGCGTCGCTCGCCATTTGGTTGACAAGTTCCAGGGCCCGTTCTGTCGGGTCCCGGAGGGGCGGGGCCGCGGAGGTGTGCTTGGATCTGATTGGCCGCCGGGCTTCGTGCGGGCGGGGTAGGAAGGCCGATGCTGAGGTCGTCGTCGTCGTCTCCGTTGGTCCCCGCGCCGTTGTCCAGCGAAGGGAACTCTGGGAGTCCACCGGTAAACGCTTCCTCTTTATCGAGGTCTGTGATTGGAGCAGAGGGACACAGGAAGTTAACACGGTCTGCATCAAGGTCTGTGATGGGACCATGAGCGGCTGAGATGGTCAGGAACAGGATATACGTTGGGTATACACAGTATATATCGACCATGAGGGTTTGACAACACACCTTCTGAGTTGTCGGTCTGCGGCGTGTGACCTTCCGACAAATTGAAGGTCCCGTTGTCGGTCCAGGTGACGTCGGACACCTCGGTATCGGAGACGGACATCTCCTTGCACACCGCAGAGTCCAGCTGTGGCGGGAAGAAAGGTGAGAGGACACCGAACGGGAAGAAAGACCAAAACATGACAACGGTGAACGCTGAACAGAGGAACCGTTCTAAAGCTAAAGTTTTTTTTACTGCTGGTTTGTCCAGAAAAAAAAAAAAAAACTGTTCTGGTTGCTGTACACAGACAAAGTCGAACGAGACTCTGGCAGTGAGCAGAGGGTCTAATGTGATTGGTTAATACGGAGGGGGTGGTCAGCTGACCTTGGGGAACAGCGAGGAGAGGTCTGCCTCGATGCTCTCCTTCTCAGACGCAGCCTCCAGCAGTCTCCTCTCTGGAGGGACACACAGAAAGCAGGATGCACTGACCACGTAATGAGACAGTGATATTAGCTTTAGTGTAGACGCAGCTGTACACGCGTGTGCGTGTGCGTGTGAGCATATATGACGCTAGTATACTCAAGTGTACAATTACTAGTTATGAATACAAAAGCGATATAAAAGCAATATATTCCGGGTTCAATCCCCCAGTGTCTTCCTGTGGGCACCCCAGAGCACGACTCCCCCCTGCTGTCGTTAACACGCTGTGGTCTTCGGAGCGTTACCGTGGTTATCTTTGATCTTCTGGAGGAACTCGCCGAAGCCGAAGTCCAGTTTCTGCAGAACTGGCTTCAGCCACAAGCCGAACTCCTGGGAGGAGATCAGAGGCCACAGGAAGACTCCCAGTACTGCAGGAGGACAGGCACAGGAAGTGGTCAGAATGCAGCGGTTAGCCACCAGGAAGCCATCAGACGACGTTTAAGGCAAACCCCAGAGGGTCATGAGTGTCGCTGATTTACAGAGTATCGGTAAATGTACTTTGAATTTGAAGAAGTCGTACTTAAAATATAGGAGACGATGATCCCTGGAATGTAGCGTCCTAAGACGGCGAAGAAGGTGCACAAGCTGCAGACCAGCAGACAAAACTAGAGAACAAAATGGACAACCTCACGTTAATATCAAACACGCACAACAATACTCTTCAGGTTCTGGTTAAGCAGAATGTCCAAAACCGGTTTGGTCCAAAACCTTCACAAGAACGTTGACTATGGACGCCGTGTTTGGACATTTTGGTGTTACCCAAAACCATCTCCATAGTCGGGTCTTTGTAGGAACAATTCTGGTTTGGACCCAATCAGAATCCAGTCAAGCCTTCCTGTTTGGTGTTTGGACCTTATGAAGGATGGACCATGGAGATATTTTGTGTGTTTTAGACTGGTGTGGTCCTCAGTAAGACCTGACCACATGGACATGTGTGTGTGTGTGTGTGTGTGTGTGTTTTGGACCCTGTGGTTCTGACCTTGCCGGGGTTCTGCTGCTTGAAGGAGGAGGTTTCCTGGAGGAAGAGCCTGAAGGTCTCGCTGAGCGGCGGTTCTGTCTCGGACCCGCCAGACTCACCCGGGTCCATGAGCTTCCAGCTAGCAGAACAACACACACACGTAGGACTATCAACACACACACACACACGCAGAAACTAAACAAATCTACTCATCTTAAATAATCCACTATTTTATAATCATTTCTAATAATCTGACATAACCTTTTTTGTATATGTCTGCCCACTACCTATCCCCTATCCCCTATCCCTAACAGTGGTGAGGTCATCAGCTCCCAGGCCGTGATAGGCCAGGAGAGCAATGAGGTCATCAGGCCGTTCTGGTACAGTGAAACTCAGTCCGAGGAGAGGGGAGCTTCTAGGAAACGCGCGGCGGTGGCGGCGGCAGCGGCGGCGGCGGCGCCTGAGAGCTTGGCAACCGGAGCTGACGGACGACTTCCAGGTATTAACATGTGTGTCGGGCGTCAGGAGCGCACACGCGACACGTGGCCAGGGAACACGCTATCAACAACAGCACATCCACAGCCAAAACACGCGACATACCCCATAGAGTACTCTGTAATGCACTGTATGTAACCTTTAATGGGCCGGTTGGAACTCTTCCTGTTCAATGGAACCTATGGGTTCCGTCACATGACCTGGATCACATGACCAGGTCCCTCTAAACCCCTAGCATGACCTGGTCCCTCTAAACCCCTAGCATGACCTGGTCCCTCTAAACCCCTAGCATGACCTGGTCCCTCTGAACCCCTAGCATGACCTGGTCCCTCTGAACCCCTAGCATGACCTGGTCCCTCTGAACGCTCTCGTCTGTTGGGTGGTAAAGTGGTGACAGTGTTTGTGGAACATCCCATAGTGAAAGGTCAGAGGTGTTTCCGTGGTAACTGCCCAGGATTTTATCAGCTGGTTTTTACTATGGGTTTGTTGAGTGCTACATACACACAGACACACACACACAGACACACACACACACACACACATACACACACACACACACACACACACACACACACACACACACACACACACACACAGCTGTTTGGGACCATTCTTGTCCACTTACTGAGCCGACCTGATTAGTCCTAACAGTGATCCAGGGTCCCAGAATAACCCCCCCCTCCCCCCCGGAATAACCCCCCCCCCCCCCCCCCCCCCCCCAGAATAACCCCCCCCCCCCCCCCTGGCATGGCTCCCTTGTTGTAGCGGTGGAGAACAACTAACGACTTAATTATGCTAGTGATGAGCCAACACCTCCCCCTGGTGGCTGATACAACACGCCTCCCTCCTGAACCCATTCACCTGACTCCCCCCTGACTCCCCCGTGACTCCCCCCCCCCCCCCCCCGCCTCCGGGCACCAGCCTCCCTGGAAAGTGGTTACCGTGGAGACACGACAGTGATCACACTTCTGTCTGGTGATCACTGCCTGATTATGGTTTCACCCCCCTGGGAAACAGCCAACCACACACTAGCCAACAACTAACCAGTCAACCAGCCACACACTAGCCAACAACTAACCAGCCAACCAGCCACACACTAGCCAACAACTAACCAGTCAACCAGCCACACACTAGCCAACAACTAACCAGCCAACCAGCCACACACTAGCCAACAACTAACCAGCCAACCAGCCACACACTAGCCAACAACTAACCAGCCAACCAGCCACACACTAGCCAACAACTAACCAGCCAACCAGCCACACACTAGCCAACAACTAACCAGCCAACCAGCCACACACTAGCCAACAACTAACCAGTCAACCAGCCACACACTAGCCAACAACTAACCAGCCAACCAGCCACACACTAGCCAACAACTAACCAGTCAACCAGCCACACACTAGCCAACAACTAACCAGCCAACCAGCCACACACTAGCCAACAACTAACCAGTCAACCAGCCACACATTAGCCAACAACTAACCAGCCAACCAGCCACACACTAGCCAACAACTAACCAGTCAACCAGCCACACACTAGCCAACAACTAACCAGCCAACCAGCCACACACTAGCCAACAACTAACCAGTCAACCAGCCACACACTAGCCAACAACTAACCAGTCAACCAGCCACACACTAGCCAACAACTAACCAGCCAACCAGCCACACACTAGCCAACAACTAACCAGTCAACCAGCCACACACTAGCCAACAACTAACCAGTCAACCAGCCACACAATAGCCAACAACTAACCAGTCAACCAGCCACACACTAGCCAACAACTAACCAGCCAACCAGCCACACACTAGCCAACAACTAACCAGTCAACCAGCCACACACTAGCCAACAACTAACCAGTCAACCAGCCACACACTAGCCAACAACTAACCAGTCAACCAGCCACACACTAGCCAACAACTAACCAGTCAACCAGCCACACACTAGCCAACAACTAACCAGCCAACCAGCCACACACTAGCCAACAACTAACCAGTCAACCAGCCACACACTAGCCAACAACTAACCAGCCAACCAGCCACACACTAGCCAACAACTAACCAGTCAAACAACCAACCACACACTAGCCAACAACTAACCAGTCAACCACATAACCAGCTAACCAGCATGCAGTCTGATACAGAATGCATGCATGTACAAGCCCTATAGTGTGGTGCTCTGAAGGTCAGTCTGTGTTCTGTAGTCTTGGGGGACAGGTGGACCAGGGTCTGGGGGGGTCAGCCGGTCCAGGGTCAGGTGGTCTAGGTTCTGGTCTGAACCTGTTGCCAGCTGAGCGACTGAACCTTGTGTCACTCCTTACCAGACCCTGGCTGTGTTTTAAATATATAATATTATACAGGCCTAGCTATATTAAATATAGAATATAATATAGGCCTAGCTATATTAAATATATAATATAATATAGGTCTAGCTATATTAAATATATAATATAATATAGGTCTAGATATATTAAATATATAATATAATATAGGTCTAGCTATATTAAATATAGAATATAATATAGGTCTAGCTATATTAAATATTGAATATAATATAGGCCTAGCTATATTAAATATAGAATATAATATAGGTCTAGCTATATTAAATATATAATATAATATAGGTCTAGCTATATTAAATATATAATATAATATAGGTCTAGATATATTAAATATATAATATAATATAGGTCTAGCTATATTAAATATAGAATATAATATAGGTCTAGATATATTAAATATAGAATATAATATAGGTCTAGCTATATTAAATATAGAATATAATATAGGCCTAGCTATATTAAATATAGAATATAATATAGGCCTAGCTATATTAAATATAGAATATAATATAGGTCTAGATATATTAAATATATAATATAATATAGGCCTAGCTATATTAAATATATAATATAATATAGGTCTAGATATATTAAATATAGAATATAATATAGGTCTAGATATATTAAATATAGAATATAATATAGGTCTAGATATATTAAATATAGAATATAATATAGGCCTAGCTATATTAAATATAGAATATAATATAGGTCTAGCTATATTAAATATAGAATATAATATAGGCCTAGCTATATTAAATATAGAATATAATATAGGCCTAGCTATATTAAATATAGAATATAATATAGGTCTAGCTATATTAAATATAGAATATAATATAGGCCTAGCTATATTAAATATAGAATATAATATAGGCCTAGCTATATTAAATATAGAATATAATATAGGGCTAGCTATATTTAAATATATAATATAATATAGGCCTAGCTATATTAAATATAGAATATAATATAGGTCTAGCTATATTAAATATATAATATTATACAGGCCTAGCTATATTAAATATATAATATTATATAGGTCTAGCTATATTAAATATTATATAGGTCTAGCTATATTAAATATAGAATATAATATAGGGCTAGCTATATTAAATATAGAATATAATATAGGTCTAGCTATATTAAATATAGAATATAATATAGGTCTAGCTATACTAAATATATAATATAATATAGGTCTAGCTATATTTAAATATATAATATAATATAGGCCTAGCTATATTAAATATATAATATAATATAGGTCTAGCTATATTAAATATAGAATATAATATAGGTCTAGCTATATTTAAATATTGAATATAATATAGGTCTAGCTATATTAAATATAGAATATAATATAGGTCTGGCTATATTAAATATAGAATATAATATAGGTCTAGCTATATTAAATATAGAATATAATATAGGTCTAGCTATATTAAATATAGAATAGAATATAGGCCTAGCTATATTAAATATAGAATATAATATAGGTCTAGCTATATTAAATATAGAATATAATATAGGTCTAGCTATATTAAATATAGAATAGAATATAGGCCTAGCTATATTAAATATAGAATATAATATAGGTCTAGCTATATTAAATATAGAATATAATATAGGCCTAGCTA
>JAOPHQ010005215.1:62500-63961 GCA_030340625.1 Merluccius polli
TCTGTACTGTCTAACCCCTACCCGCTCCTTAATGACCTGTCTCTGTACTGTCTAACCACTACCTGCTCCTTAATGACCTGTCTCTGTACTGTCTAACCCCTACCTGCTCCTTAATGACCTATCTATGTACTGTCTAACCCCTACCTGCTCCGTAATGACCTGTCTCTGTACTGTCTAACCCCTACCTTCTCCTTAATGACCTGTCTCTGTACTGTCTAACCCCTACCTGCTCCTTAAAGAGTAGAAGAGCAGACACGTACCGTCTGGTGAGTCTGCTCCAGAGGTTCATCACTGTGGAGAGAGAGAGGAGATATCTTAGGACACGTATCATTTTAGCATCAACCCAGCAGGTACGATTATCTGCCATTTGATTTATTTTATATAAATATTCCCTCATCACAAACCTGGTGGGACACACCTGGAGGCGAGGGGTGTGTCATTATGAGAATAACCGTGACTTAAAGGTTATCATGTTAAGCACTACTACTGCCACTCTAACTGAGGGGGGATTTGGAGCCACATTAAAGATACGCAGGACGACGAAACACACGGCAGGAGGTAGCGGTAAGAAGAACATCAGATAAGATAATAATAAGATAGTCCGGATCAAACCATTTTACCATCAAGTGACCTTTCATCACACCTTGCTCTGTCGCTTTCTCCTTACAGCCATCAGTTTCTCTCCTCTTTTGCTGATCTACGGGAGAGTCCACTGTGGACACGCACACATTTTGAACCACCGATGTTTAAGAAATATGTTTAACACGTTCACAATTTCGTGCAGGTTTAACATTCACCGGCTACATGGGACAACATGTTTCACGTAATATTAGGCCACTCACACTCTTACACGGACGAAGCATGCAAACTCTGAGCGCTTCAAACTCCGCCGCATGGCCGCAAACATGACCAGACCTCCAAGTGCGTAGCGTTCAGATTGAGGTCTACATTGCTAGCTAGCATGGCTATACAGGGTATCTGCAGGCTTCAGCAAGTCAAATTTAAGACTTTTTAAGACCTTTTTAATACCACCTTGAATGAAATGTAAGACCTAAAACACGTGATGGTGGGGGGGATCCGCTGTATTACAACCCAAGCATAGCAGACTAGCTAGCAAGCGCGCTGATAACCGTTTATGCAGCTAGCAAGAAAGAAGCCTCTCTACATGTCCTTCCCCAAAAGTCCCGCGAGAAAAAATAAATAAATAAATATTCCTGCCCGACAAATTTAAGACCTTGAGTTACAGCATTTAAGGCCAGCATATGACATTTTTAACGAATTTAAGACTTTTTAAGGCCTTAAATTTAGAAACATGAATTTAAGACTTTTTAAGACTTTTTAAGGCCTTCAATTTAGAAACATGAATTTAAGACTTTTTAAGGCCTTAAATTTAGAAACATGAATTTAAGACTTTTTCAGACTTTTTAAGGCCTTAAATTTAGAAACATGAATTTAACTTTT